>JABFPJ010000650.1:0-35721 GCA_022817425.1 Gryon sp. ZL-2020 | reverse complement strand
GGTTAAGATGTACGACCAAGTACTAAACAAGAAGTTGCTGGTTTCGAAACTCAGAGAGGTAAATATTTTTAATTGACCAAATATTTTTACAACGTGGTAAAAATTAAAATGTACAACGTGCATCTTTAGCGACAAGATTAATCAAAAACGTTGTAATGTTTAATATATTATTTCTTTCCGTGAAGAAAACACAACTTATTATCATTAGCTAAAAAATAATTCTTTTTCTTGAAAGAAACAAAAAAAAACAAGTTTTTTTTGTACTTGATCAGAGACACTACCATGTCTCTTTATCAGATGTTGTCAAAGACTGGGTCTTATTTTTACATTAAGAATACAGTGTTTATAATAATTTGATGTATCAATAATTTGTTATATAATGCAATGTATTGTTAATTATATTATATAATCCGAGTATAAAAGTTTACTTTAATATAATAATTGATAAACAATAAATTGTCTATAATTACTAATAAAAATCATTAGAGTCGTATCTGGCCCTATATATTTCTTTTCATCTGGTGATATTCTTATGCAAATATTAGTATAAATGGTATACCGACATTTACCTATGTAGTATAATCAAGAAATGTGCTCATATTTGCTTATCTTAAAATAACTCATATTGACAGTAAGTTGAAGATGTGTATATATGTACTAACACATATACACTAATAGAAATACAAAAAGAAAATTAAATATATAAGAAGCTGCATAAATTATAAATAGCGAGATTGAAAAATGTATGTTTATTTATGACTTTTTCTTCTCGCAAGATTGTTTCTTTTATCTGCAAAATTTTTGTTCACCAGTTAATAAATAAAGTTTACGGCAAAGTTAATCAAAGCAACGAAACATTTATGTCGTGTTAATTCATGCTTTCGATTGGTTGCGGACGTCAAAGCTCAATTATAAATCTACACTCTACCATTAAAAAAGATGCTTGAGATGAAGGAAGTCGACGAGAAGGAAAAGAAGAAAATAAAAACAAACACGGAAAATAAGAGAACGATTAAGTGGCAGACGCGGAGAAAGTAGTTTAGTTGGATGAGACTCCAAGTTCCTCCTGATCTATCGCTACCCGAACGTCCTTGATTCGACCTTACTACTATACATCTTGTGTGGAAGCTATCATTCAGACAATATGATATTTGTCTGAATCATTTTAATTTATTTACCGAAACTTAAGAAACTTTTCGATTTGTTTAGTAACAATGGCCGATATGTTCATAGTTTAAATAAACTTAAACAACACTTAGTGAAATGTACAGAATAATAAATATAGGGAGATATTTTACGGTTTAATACTTATGATTCTTTTCTATATAACTTGGATGAATTAACTACGACTTTTATTTACAAGAGTATGTTTTCTTTATTTGTATTAAGATAGAAAATGTAGTTTCTCTTTACTAAAGAGGTTGTTTTAAGGATATTTTTAAGCTACTTTATATCCAAATAGTCTTAGTATTATAACGAGTAAGAATAATTGACTTTATACAAAATTGGCATTACATGTTGAAGGCAAATAAATATTTAGCGTCAGTTTAAATTACAAACATAAGAAGAATTGGAATAAATTACTGCAATTAAATTAATTAGTTTTTAAACATTAAAATTTCAACTCATAATACTTGGTATGATTTTCCAAGCTACCTGAACAAGATGATTCGTGACAACTTATAAATGAATTTTTCTTCGAAACCAACGAAGGTCGATAGCAATTCTTTACGCCACACTTGATCGATTTCCGGTAAACAGTTTTTGCTGACGTAGATAAAAAAAACGTCCGTCTTCCGATACTTGAGATTATAAGTTGCGAGCGTATCAAATATCTAAAATACCTTACTACTGTGTCAAAATGTCACTATGAATATTAGAATAGAACATTGACATATCAATCGTCCGATCAAATTTTGGATGACTTCATTACATACAAATGTATTCATTTCTTTTTTTCTCTGTTGTTTTTTACTCCTGCTTCTTTGTGTTAATTACTTCCTTCTTTTTCATGTTTATTATTATCACCATCTTTTATGTCTGTCGGTTATGTCTTGTTAATCGACGGAATCTTAATTCCGATGTTATCAGAACCTTAAAGTCGGTCATACTCGAAATAAAAGCAGCAGTTGTGTTGGTGCGTATATGTATTTTTATGCGTACGCTGGAGACGCGGATCCCACGCTCGCAGATGGGTATCTCTATATGCTTTACTCGTTAGACAGCCTCTTTTGTTTTCGTCGGTACGGGCCAACTTCCTGCCATTTTCTACTTCGCCGCGACCCTTCACAGTTTCATGAAACTATTGCCAAACTTTTTGGGACGCCCCTTAATTATCGAAATAACATACATTTAAACCAAAGTTTTAACTCAAGTCCACTTTTACTCGATATTTTTATAATACATCTTTATACATTTTATTTGTTTCTTCAAATTTGGAATTTTTCTGTACACTGAAAAAAATAACAAAAATAAATAAAAAATAATAATTTTCATATATTAAAAATTTCCACATTTAATGACAACTTATACTACTATCTATAAAAAGTATCATTAATTATTATTACAATTTTTATTATATTTTATAGTAATTTCTGTAATATTATGCACATACAACGTAAACTACAAGGAAAATATAACAATTTTTGTTTTTTTTCTCAGTGTATATATTCTCTGATATATAAACAAATTGATGCAACTAATTTGAATATTTAAATTAAATAAATGCATGATTTAATCGTTGAAGTTGATAAAAATATAAAATTCATATTTGTTTTATACTTTTTGTTCACAATGAACTGAAATAATTTGACAGTGATTTAAAAAGTCAAACACATGATGCTTAAACGTCACGTAAAATTGATTCATAAAAAGAAAAGTTTATATCCAAATTTCGCAACTGTGTTTCTATTTATTCACTCTCTCTACTTAAGATCCGAAAGATCGATTGGGCAGTTGCAATAGGAAGTCCATTTAATGAACACCAAAATGCGCGCTTGTTTATGTTACATGAGTGTTATGTTTCGGAACCTCATGAAATTATGGAAATTTTTATGAACATCTCTTTAAGCTTAACAGCCACGACTAATGAATAATTCGTTCATAAGTATATGGTAATTTATCAAGTTGAATTTTTGTATTTTATTTTGACCCTAAAGTGCGTTCAAACGAGAGAAGCAACAACAAAAAAGGGCAAAGTAAAATAACGTATGGCCCTGGAATATGTTTTGCTTCTTGCTTTTGTTCATTAAAAATTAATTTTATTTCATTTGCTCGATAGAAACGTAGTAATTTGCACATCTTCCTTCCTCCTTTTTATATAATAGCGGACGTATACGGTAGAATACTTTTTTGCGTCTTGTTATGCTTTCAATTTTATTCATGTATTACAAACATTGTTCTGTTTCATTATTTATTTAAATGATAGATTTTTTCGATATATTATTTATATTAATAATTCTATATATTTATATCAATTTCCCGTCGTTCTGTTCTAAATATAAACAATTATTATGTGCCTATATATAAGAACAAGTTTTAATTAATAATTTACATAAAAGCATGGAATCGTTATTATATCTCTTCGCATAATAAAAAAAATTATTATGGAACTAAATATTTCTTCACTAAGGTGCTTCGATCACTTTATTCTTTAGGACCCAAACGTGAGTCACAAAAAATGCATATACGCACCGTTACTTCACAATCTTGGATCAAATATCTTTTTCCGATGAGAAAATGTTCGTCAAGTATTTTCCATGCGGGATTACGGTTTAATGCGTCTCCGTCGTTTGAATCGTGCATGAAAAATAATCGTTTAATAATGCACTATGACCATTCATGTATATAATGCCGTTTGTATTACGACACGGGTGTAAATCATTATAGAACAATTTAGAATTTGATTTTGAATCTCAATAAATTATAAATAAATATCATTGTCATTGTTTGAACATTTTAATGTTGTCTCGATAATATTTATGAATATGGTACACACGTATATTTATATACACAAGGATTATAAATGTAAATCATAGATGTGTTTTCGAAAAAAAATTAAACATTGTTCTACTTATTGTTTTAAAAAGAAATATGTTTCTAAATAATATATAGAAGCAATTATATTTTCCTCACAGTTTTATATGTAATTATCTTGTTATGTCATGTTCTCTATTATATTTATTTTATAGAATTTATAATTCATCTTTCCCAATGCAAATAATTATGTGAAGAGTAAATCCAATCTGAATTTTCAGATTTTTTCACCTAATCTAACAAACAGTTTTGAAAACAGACAAAGAATCTGAGTCATAAACGCTCTTCTGACGAACATCACAATCCAAAAGAATATCACTTTAATTTCTCAAACAAAGTAACACTCATTGTTTGCTTGTTACCGCAATAATGCAAGGTTATACGATGACTTGTGCGTCAAATTTGAATGTTCTTATTTGTACAGCATAGAACATAATGCATGAAAAAAGTAACGTTTTAAAAAATGAACGTTCCTCAAATATTTGATTCCCACATATTTTTATCAAATTTACGTTTAATAAGATTAAAATAAAATAAGATACAGGCTCATCTCTGTTGATCTGAAAGACAGGCGAGAGCCGATTTGCACGTTGTTGGTTGAACGTTATCTCGTTTGGGAAATTGAATTCCTTGAACAGCAGATAATGATGAAAACGTTAATGTATATATCTTTATGCGACTCGTCTGCCAACGGCAGCGGCCAAAAGGTCGACGATCTCGCTCCTAACATGCGCGTTCGCGGTCTGAATCCACTGGAGTTAGAGCCCCAACGATCAGTCGTATGTTCATATATCTGCATAACATATATAAATATATATTATCCCATGTTACTATACATATATATATATATATATATACATAATATACATACACAACGTTAACTGAATATACATAATGAGAAAAAATTTTACTGACCATCATAATGTATGCGTTCATTACACTCTACAAATCTGTTTACAAAATTGTGGTTTTTAGGGAAAACGTGGTGAGAGAAAATAAGCCGACAGTTTTGTGACGATGTATGTTGTACGTGTTCATAGTTGAGCAACGAGAAACATTAAGAATAACCGGCTGGTCTGTGTCGTCAATCAAATTTCTGACATTTCTAATGATCGTATAAAAAAAAAAAAGAAAAAAGGGGAAAGATAAAAAAGGAACAAACCAGTTTTTCACCTGTACGTTTAACTTTTTTAATGCGCCGGTGTAAACAGAGAAAAACGATTTTTCTTTTTAACAACTTGACATGTAGTGAATTTTACCCACCGGCAATGCTTTGTCTTCTTCGGTTCATGTTCGAATGATGAAACAAACATTCTTTTTTATTTCGTACCGAGCAGCAGGATTTTGTTAGTTCATTGCACCTGAACGTCTGTAGTATTTCAAAGGCTAAGAATACGTTTAAATACAGTAAAATCGAGCTATTCAAAAAGATAAATTTAGAAATTGGAATGTTTTTTTTATGTTTCAAAATAATAAAAATGTTTATATTTGTATACAAGCATTTTAACTTTAACAACAAATTGTAAAAATGCTGAACCTTTAATAATAATGTATACATCATATAAATATATGTAATAGAAAAATTATATATATATATATATATATATATATATATATATATAATGTATTAAAAATAAGATTATTTTTATAATTGCAATTTATATTAACGACATAGAATAATAGAAACGATCAAAAGATAATAGCAAGTTTTAATCTATGAATACTTGAATATCTACATACTAACAGTGAAGATATATTCAATATATAACATTTTCAAGTTTCAAAAGATAATATATCTTGAAGCTTAAATAAATAAATCAAAATGTCGCACAAATCTTAAGACTAAAGAGCGATAATACTTTAAATTTTGAGGAATGAAAAGGAGCAGTAAATCAAATTTTCTGTTTTTCGCTGTGAAATTTTAAATCGCATTTTTATTAAGTCTTTTTACGAAAATAATGTTACCAATATAAAATGTTTTAAAATTACTATAAGTAATATTTTGATTTACTTTTATTGACTTTATAAATACTTGAAGATTAAAAAACAAATATGTTTTATTTTCTTTTAATTTTTCTTTGTGTATAAGAAATAGTATATTATGCACCAAGAGCGCATGCGCATGAGGTTTAATTGCTACTTTTCGTACTCCTGCAAAACGAGTAAAATAAAATTAGTTAATGAAAACTTATGTCTTTTGTCTTAAATAGCCTCAATATTAAGATTAACTCAATATTTTGTATTATTTCATACAAGTCTAATAAAAAAAAATTCTTATTGAAAGAGAAAGCATTTTCAGTATAAATTACAGTATACTTTACAGTCATTCCGATGCGCTTCAGTTACTTCACCCGACAAACCAACTAGAAACTTTTGTTTTAAATTTGCAAAATGAAACAAATAAATGTATTTTAATATACATTCAAAATTCGATCTTTATAAACAGGCTTTATTTTTTCATTGACACAAAATAAAAGACGGAAAACACAAAAAAATATCCGCGCTGCTGCGTCAACAAAATCACATACCACTTTCTACTTGCGTTGCATCTCATCGAAACTCTTGAGTATCTCTTGAAGATAAATCGGCACAACTTATGCGTAAGTTCTATGATCGAGCAACGATCTCAATTTTTCAAGAGAAATTTCCATGAGTAGCAAGCAAAAAAAATAATATAAAAACGTAGACAAAAAATAACGTCTTGTTACATGAAATTTCACCTATCGCGAGAAAATTTGTCGCAAGAATAATAATATAAAATGAGCGGCTTGGCAGGAATACAAAGATTAAAAAAAAAGACTATTCCGATTTGCATAACTCCTTATTCCTCCTAAAGTCTGCATAATTTAACGTCGCGTCACATATATCTGCAACACGCCGTTCATAGATTTCAACGAACGGGAGAACACGCTGGTGACTTCGATGCATGCAAGAGACGACTGTTTGTATGGGTTTCGTACAATCGCTCACAAAAGTTTTGTCTCATGCAAATAATTTAAACTCTTTTGCATTCAGTGTTTCTTTTTTTTCAATATTTTTTTAACAACGACAAGATCTTTTAATTTAATTTTGCAATATGCAAAAATAAAAATGCAAATATTTTTTTGTATTTAATAGTCATTGAAATTGACGATGAATTTTGTTATGCTTACGTCAGTAACATACTCAACTTTATTTATATAGCTAATGTTAAATTATAATTGATTACTTGAAATGGCAAAATGTTTTGTTGAAACAATTAATTTTTTTAAACTTCACTTGAATAGCAATAAAACAATGAGAGAAAGTTGTAAGTTGAAAGTTTCTTTTTCAGTTCATAAGAGAACTAAATTAGTTTATAGAACAAAAAGATAATTTAATTGAAGTTTAAACTAGAATTTCAAGTTGAACCCGGCTAGTATTGTTAATCGCCGCTCAATTAAAATTGAACTATCAAACCAATTATAATTCCTCTTTAATTAAATAATTATATTTATCTACAATCAACATTACTGCATTAAATAACACATTTTAGTATTCACAGCGCTTTTTTGTGTTTTATTATTAAAATATTGGTTTCTACAGAACAGAAATCGAATGTTTATATGTTGTATTATAAAAAAGAAGTTAATACAATGTATGTAATAATAATGATTACATACACAATCGTCTCATATGATCTCAATTTGACGTCAATACAATATTTTCTGTGCGCATTCAATTACCAAGGTTACATTATGAATTTAATTAAAAAGCACAATGTTGTGATAGCTAACTGAAAAGTAATCGCCTCATGATCAATGTGATTAAAATTGGATAAATAATTACATTCATTTCTTGGGTGACGATTTTTTTCTACCGTCTTAATAATTAATTGTTTTGTAGCATGACATGGCGAAGCAACTTTTTATTTCATGATTTTTAGAATGATACAAAAAGTCAATACCTATGTAAATATATACTTACAAAAATATAGCAATATTTTTGAAACAAAATAAAACAAAAATGTTGCGACAAGTATCTTACAAAAATGCTTATGCATCGTTTATATATTAAATCCGACAGACAATGTATGCATAATAGTTAATTCACGATAAAAGTATCATTTACGACTAACCATTTGAAAAATAAAACGAGACAACACTTATGCAAATGTCGAAAAAAATTATCATAAACGTTTGTTCCAATTGAACGTAAGTTTTTATCGCTTGATTTTCGCAAGCCGTTACAGACCATAATTTATACAAGCTATGAATTATGAATAACTGTTATCTAATCAAACAAAAAGCAAGATACTTATTGCAGTGCAATCGATGCGAGTCATTAATACAATTTTGTGAATCAATTTATTAATATATTTCCTACATATTAGAGCAACGAATGTCATATCAAATATGTGCACGAGTATTCAATGCGCGCATCCGACTGCCATTTTCAAACACAGTGAAAGTTACGCTAGACTTTGTTGAAATTATGCTGACATGTCGTACTTAATAAGACGATGATATGGGGATCTTTGAGAAACATACATTATTTTTAAATTCAGCGCATTATTTAATGCCGAGAACGAGGTCTCAAAATTCCTCTTAACTGAAATAATTTCAGTTTAATAGAACGGCAAAGTAATGCACTGGTTACCTTTGTTATACACAAAACAAAAATTACAATTCTTTTTAAAACCAACGCAAGAGTGTTGATAGACTTTATAATATAATTCCGTAAGATAGAAAAAAAAACTAAACTTAATAGCAATTTCACGAGTTGCTGATAAATTGGTATCGTGGAAACATACGAATTATGACTAAAAAATTGCCGATTCATGAGATACTAACAAGTTACAAGTTTTTCGTCTGGTTACAACACTTGGAATTAAATTTAATTTATTGCTCCTTCAAATTCAACCCAGTGAAATGAGAGAATTAGCGTTAGTATTTCAAATGATTCCAGTCATCAAATGACGAACATCAATATGTATATATTTATTTTTTTAACTGCAACAAGTTCATTTCAACAACATTCTTAAAACTAATAGTTTCACGTGCGACACATAAACGATAGTTAAGCAATCTTTCGGCGGATATTTGTTTTACATGTTTTCTTCATCGTCAGACAAAATGCTACAAACACGAAACATGATATTTAAATCAATAGAAGCCATCTTGTTTAGCTTATCTTTCGTTTGTATTGACAACATATTATTTACGGCACTCGCTAAATTGTAAATTAACTTAAATGTAATAGAAACTCAAATTGTAATCAGAAAAAAGGTGTGTATTAGTGTAAAATCACGGTAACGTGGAATGTAGTTGTAGAATACAAAATTAATCCTACGCTAACTTATGGGAATACAATTGTAAAATAAAAAGGCTAGAGACAGTTCGGAAATAACACGTGTTTAGAAAGAACGTGAATGTCGAAGTTTATCCCTAACACCGTTATCCTAGATTAGATGGTTACGATGGTCAGTGGAATGGGCAAAAAAATCGTCGACAATTCAGATCGAGACATTTATAATTGCTATAATGTGCAAAAAACTCGATTCAACAGTCAAACGTTTAAACGTTTGAATACATAATAAATGCTGTTAATTCAAGCGTCGGTAAGAATTTGAATTGTCAAGGGAAGAATGTAAATTGGAATGGTTGCGTCGAAATTGATGTGATGTAACATATTCTTTATCTGTATAGGTGTTATAAAAAAGGCATCGTTCTTTATGGAATATAGCTATTTATGTACGTAAAAATGACTCAGAAAGCGTACAGCTTATATGAAAAAGTCATTGCACTGAATAAATTGTCTTTAGATTAATGGATTAGACATAACAAAAGAAACCAACGATTACTATATAGTAGTATTGTAATGTCATAGCTTTAAATGAAGCCAACTTTAAAAAATAATATTGCGTAAGGATTGATTTTGAAATAACATGTAAACTTCTTTAATTAAGAGTCGAACACAGGATCTTAATTTTAAAGCTTCGTCGTTCAACCATCAAAAATTTAAATTTCACTTAAATCATGAAAAATAGAAAAAACAACAATTGCCACATTTGTATGCAAGGAAATCGTATTAAAAACCTTAGTTATAAAACTATAAAGTTCATGCAGATCTACAAGATATAACTTGCCTTAAGATTATTCAAGTAATTAACGAGATTAATACGCCTGTTTCGATAAATCAGCCTATCTAAATATAGCCGGTGTAATACATGTCAAGTCTTTATAATGCAGAGTCTAAACTCAACACACTATGTGTATCTCTGCTTTTGTGTATCTTATCAATTGTACAAGACTATTCTTACTGTAACTGATCTATTTTTAATAATATATATTCGGCAGTGGGACGGACGAAAAAAATAGGTACATGGACTTTTTGTTAACATTTTAAGACTTGGTGATGGGAAAAAAAGCAAAATGATATGACCTGACGTAGGTCGACTTAAGAACACTACACGTCGTAATGATTAAACGCAAAACTCTTGACTATGAGAACTCACGACGACTTTGTACTATGTAGGCGGACCGCTAAGTTGCGCAATCCAAGCACGGGGATAAAGCTAGTATATGGTTTCGCTTCTATCATGATGCATAGTATTGACTTAATAGTAGAAGAGATGGATGATTCAAAGAATTGGCGGTCGTTTTAAACGCATTTTGGATGCAAATTATGCACTTTTTTACAGTTGTTCAAAACTTCATTGCGCAATCGAAATTTATATTTTACTTGCGCAATGTACAACATAAATTATGTTTATCATTATTTTTATGATACTTGTAAATATGGTATCACGCCAGCGTAATGAAAAATTCGATCGCTTGAAGTGTGCGTGCCAATAATTATAGACATTTCGCAATAGCTATAATTGCATAGAGTCGCATTCCTGACAGATTTTTAGATGACCCTATTTTGTATACAGTCGTTTCAATGCACGTGACATTGCAATCAACGCCATGGAAATACTATAAGAAACAAATGGTATACATTCGAGATTGCTAATTAAAAATCTTAAAACATTATATTGCTGCATCATTTGCAGTTCGAGTTAAACATGAAGGCTCAAGTCATGACAGTGACTTCATTCAGAAATATCAGCATGAGAGTTATTGTAAGTTGACGATTAGAAAAGCTATTGCTCCGCCGATGTTAATTATTATAATTAGTTTTCGGAAAACCAAATTGACAATTGTTTTGTCAATTAAACTTCATCTTATTTCAGTGTTCAGTTATTATCATATACGATGTTTGCTTTCTTGGAATATTTTCTCGAAATTATATATTCTGTTTTTCATCAATTATATCTAAAGTTAAGTTTTTTAACATTCTCTGTTAGTAATTCAGTTTACTTATAAAATACATTTAGTGGCAGTATACAATGTAGTTTCATATTAACATATTTCCCGTCATAATTAGTGAAATATCTAACCCAGTTGTGTATTTCAATAACAACGTATTATAAACATAATAAAATATGTATATCTGATCTCAATTCTTCCGCAGCAGTGAAAATTAGTAAGATAAACGATGTGTAAAGTGTTCGAATAACTAAGTCAGTTATAAATATTGTTCCAATCATCGTACTGTGAAGATCTGACGTGATTTCGAGCTTAATAATAATTGTCTTATTAATCAACTTTTATTTATTTAATAATCTGATATTTTTTTTCTCTTCAGTTTGAAGAAGCGTTGAAATACACATTGTAAATGAATAAAAAATGCAAACTTTCATTATTTATCGTACAATTTGGTCCATATACCTGTAGTGAGTATAATCATAACAATAAAAACCAGAAACTTGATTGAATTTTTTCCAGCAATTAAACATCAGCTCGTTATTGTATTTCTATCGTAATTTAATTCAATTTCTTTTGTTTTATGCATCAACGTTTTGTTATTAATCATTCTGACAAACAAACACTTCTCGCACTAGACATTGTTACAGGTCAAGATTACCGGCATCAGTTCATAAATATAAACTTTGAAGATATTAATCGTAGGCGCTGAATTGCATAACCGCTTCACTCACTTTTAGGTCGACAAATCAAAGCCCGGTTGCTTTCAAGTTCCGGTTTTGTCTCAGCTGCCCAATTCACACCACACAATCCCAGATAAATCCTCAAGCGAATATCTATTGAAAAATGATCTTGAGCGTGCGTTTATCCATAACACAAAAACAACGGTGTGATTTATACGTTTGAAACAAATGTATAAAGAAAATTTCTTCAGCTTTCATTATTTTTTATTGCGATGATACATACGCTGGAGTAAAAGATATATTGTGTCGGTATGAGAGGACACTGCATGCAATCGTACATGAGACTTTTTCATTTATAAAAACGTTAAGATGAAATATCAAATTGAATTCCTCACGAACGAAAATATAAAATATAATTTTATATTATAAATATAAACTATATTGCTACAATTAAGATAAACAATTTTATATATACTTTTTATGTTTTATATATATGCTTTGTATACTGTTTTATATATTTTTTATAAAAAACTTATAATATATATCTTATATATACTTTATGTAATTTATATTATTTAAATGAGTGAATAGGACATTATCTTTTTATTAATAAAAATAATATTTTGAATGCAACGAATAATGCTTAAATCGATAGAATCAATAGAATATTGATTTTATTTTTGTGAATTTTTGAATCATTGCAATTTTAGTTTGCATGATGTTAAATGTCAAAAATAATATGCATTTTTGGGCTAAATATTGTATTTAATAGCACAATTTAATTTAAAACATGCTAATCATGTTGAAATGTTATATGACAAACTATGACGCTTTAAACGTTAACACCTACACTCTTGAGTATAAAAATCATGCAGCATTTCTAAAGTGTTGATGCCAGTCTTGACATTCTATTGAAAACATTGTCGTTTCAAGTATAGATCTGCTGAGACTAAGGAAGAACTTGTATATATGAAGAATTTTTCTCAAATCTGTCTGTTTCATTTTTTTAATCACTACAGAAGAATGTATTATTAACTTTTATATACATTGTAGTTTCACTATTATAACTAATCTTTTTCGCTACGATTTCTGTTTATTCAATTAAAAATGCAATTAGTTTAGATAGCAAGAAACTACTTGTATTAAGTATCTAAATATATTATTAACTATAGTAAATATAAATGAAAATTTAATAACAACAGTCGTAATCTTCGTTTTATATAAGTTTAAATTAAAAACATTTATTATGCGGAGTCATATACTAAGCATGTACATTCTGATTCTTCTGAATGAAATTCAAGAGAAAACGCAAATTGTATTTGTGTAAATTATGATGTGTATATTATAATATTCTTATAAGTTTATATTTATACAAGTCGTAATTCATAATTAGGAATTGACACACAAATTAATAAAATGAATTCTAAATTTATATATTTATACGTACTATTGCAGAATGAGATATATAATAATTATAATCAATTTTTAATAGGTACAATATATATCTTTTTTCGACTATCACATATAATGATTCATTTGTTCTAAATATAGGGAAATTATGAATATTTTTCAAAAATTTAAAACGATAATAATACTATATGTATTCATTACTATTATTCATAATGAATTACTTTATACATAAATTTTACTATAAAAATTCTTTAACCGTTTGATGATCGAACGTCGCGAAATGTATACAGAATTATATGTAAACAAGCTCAAGCGCTCATCAAACGGTTAAATAGAAAAAATACTACAAGTTTTAAAAATATATACAATTTATAAAGTACATTTTACTTATATTTAAACAAATGATTTTATTTATTTATTATTTTAAAAAAGACTTTTTATTTAATTAAACGGACATGCGCGTGATAAATTTAATAGCGCGCATGCGCAAACGATTTGCTTTTATAAATTTCTAATAAGCGAGAACCGTTCGTAGCCACAAGGACGTCAGGCTCCAACAGACACTGTAGATTTATAGGATTTCGCGTTTAACCCGTACCACGCGGCACGGATCGACATCTGGAATCTGGATCCTACGGCGCAACCACTCGCGCAGGCGCGTACCTGTCTGTGTATACATACGCGCAAGCGGGCGAAAAACACGGAACTCTTACGTCATTTTGCTTTACCTCCGCAATACTTCGGCCCGACTCATATACACGTGCACACGATGTTACAATCCTCAACAGCGATGACTAAACTTACAATGCAACAATTTTAACTCTATACTCTTCATTATTTATTTTAATATCTTTCTTCATTGCCATTTTGATCGGTTCGAATTATTATATTCTTTACGATGACTGACTGTAATTTCTTTTACTGATATCATTGTCATTATTTCGAATGAATTTTCTTCTCACTATAATACAAAGATATTTTATATTAAATGAATGCAACTAAACATTAATAGTAAATCTTTTTGTTTAAATTATTTGGAAAATCATTGAGTCTGTCAATCAAAATGATTGTCATTTTGATAAAAAAAAATTTCAGCTGATTTCACTGAAATTTTATGTTATATAAGTTGAAACGTAATAATTTAGATCAAATCATCGATTTACTTATAAGATACTTGAACGAATCTCGTTAAGCTGATTTAAACTAATTCGAACAAGAGACTTTGTAACCATAAATAAAACTTTCTACTATCATGATTAGACAAGCTTGCTATAACGTGGACAATCCTATTTATCAATATGTGTATGGAGTATTGTTCTATTGACTGAAGCCGAAACATTAAAAAAATATGTAATTATGCACGGTTATTTACCTCGATATTTATATAATCAAATCCAAGTCGTCCATCATTTACGCGATTTAATGATTATGGATATTTATCCGTGTCTTATAATATGACAAATCATATGTTATACATCAAAAAAAAGTTGTATGGTCATATATATCTGCTAATAAGAATAATTTTAATGAATCAAAATCTAAGATTTACAGAAAAAAGTTAATATGATTTTTTTTCTAGAATAACGCAATAGACATTTACAATTTAAAAAAATTTGTTAAAGCTTATGATAATATTTCTGATGAAATTCAGTTTAGTTGTGAATATAAGAAGTTATTTTAGACATATATTAGACATGCGTAAAATAGCAAAAGTATACAAGTTATATTTTCGTATATATTTTTTATTTTTATTTTATGTTATATTATTTCGTCTATATATATAAATATATTATTATGATTATTTTTATATTTAAAAATAATAATGTTCATTCCAAAATTAAAAATTAAAATCTTTAATATACATACAATAGTACATAGTCAATTTGTAAAATTATTTTCCTCTATATGAATTCTTCTGCAAATAATCTTGACCGCAATACCTGTAAATGCACGAAAAAGTCCAAATTCACTAATTTATGCAATCACATTGAATCATTTGTAAAACTAATTGATTTATCAATCAAAAAATAATGATTACGAAATTCAACAATAAAAAATGTCGACATGCGAGTGCCTCAGCCCTTGATTGACCCGAACCAGGAATGGGATTCTTATTCCGTTATTTTACGAATACATTACGGTGATTTACTAAAGTGATATAGATATACAAAAATGAATGGACTCACCTACTCATTTTTACATCGACTTTCCTCTTACGTATGCACAATATATTTCGAAATTTTGACGGAATTAAAACTATCCGTTATTTGAATTTGAAAAATGTCGATCGAAAAATGATAAGCGGATGATTTAGTATGAAGCAATGATAAATAAAATTTATAACAACAAATAAATTCTTGATATAATTTTAGAAATAAAGTTGACTTGAAATGTAAATCTCAAAGATTAGCATAATTTTAAAAAATACAATTAAAATTCATAAATTTGTCAAGCTGTTTTAAGTTGATTTAACTTGATTGTGTGTTTCAATCTGAGCAATTACATAAATTTAAATTTAGAACATTAATAATATTTGAGAATTAATGCTTGAAAACATAAAATCGGTTCAAATTAAAGTTTGCATAAATAAGAAGAATTTCAGCGTCGATTTGCATCGATGATTTTAAAATCCGCATGCCTTACGGCGTGTATAACTCGTTTGTGAATTTCACTCGTTGTACACCTCTTTGCACACAATAGCTGCGCCGTTATTTTCGTTACAAAAATTAGCGCGATTTCGAAATAAAATATATTGGAAAAAATGAAAATACACTGAAAATGTCAAACATATTACAACATGAAAAACTAGCATTTTTTACACAAAGAAAATTTTGATTTCCACCATGAGATATTCAAATTTCAAGTTTAATCTTTATGTCCAAAAGGTTATATAGTAGCTTCACGATTTTCCATGAGAAAGCACACATAAAGATTAAATGATATGTAAAATTTCTATTTCAGTTTCGATAAATTCTTTCAAAGATACGATTTGTTGATTGATTTATGGATTTGAAGTACATTTTGTATTTAAAATTATACTTTATTGCTCTAAAGAAGAAATATTGTAACTTTATGTGTTGAAGAAAATTCAGAAAAAATTAAACTATTACAAATTTAAATGATAATCAATATTTCATTCACAAAATTGATGTCAATGTTCACTTTATATTACTATCCTTATAAGAAAAAATACATTTTTCAAGAAAAGATCGTTAATTTTTATGTTTATACATACATGAAATAAAATACCCGAAACCCACACAAAAACTGACAAAGAATGCATGGTATATTATCCAAAATATAAAAGCGCAACTGTAAAACAAGAAAAGATCCGTTATCGACTGATTGATGTATTAGTGTACAGTTATCGGGGTCCGAGTAAGCAAACATATATAAGAGCATCCATGGCAATTCAACTCTGAATCAAATTGTCTAATTTGATATTACATCTGCATCCTTTCATCCTTGTCTGTTTTTGGCTTTATCTGCTATCAACTACCTCGTAACTCGATTGATCTATCGATCAATTCTTATCAGCGACCAGATAATCGATTCTCAAGAATTAATACAATTCGATAAAATACATGGTTCGATACAACAGCGAGACTCATAAATCAACTCAACCAGCTTATCGGGATGAAAGAATAATTTTCTGTGTAGTGAAACGTTTAATTATTCGATGAGAATTTTTGTTCAATCCCGATTATGCCGATAAAAATGTGCTAAAGTGAAAACCCAATCAGAGAAACCTCTTCGAATTTCATCATATCAATTGTAAAAATCAATTTTCTTTTTAACTATTTTGTTCATTAATGAATGCGAGCAATGGAATCATAATAATCGATGCTGCTGATCGTTAAGTCTACATTAATAAATAAGAGTTAATTGGCTCGCAATTAACCCTCTACATTAAATTGATTTTGATTAACAAGAGATAATCAAAGAACGAGGCAATTACTTTTCAGATTGAAAACATTTTTTATATAGAAAGTACCTATTGTGCAAAGATACGATGAGTTTACATAGATAAAACGCACGCCAATATAATTTTGCATTTTTTTAAACATTATAATACCAACAGAATTACCGAAATTGAAATGAATTAAACTGAAACTAAGATATCCATTGTTGTAATTGAGATACTGATTTCAATTGAATTAAGTTATGTTATATTCTTGTAATTGATTGCTTTTGTGTCAGTATTATTATTGGTATTTATACCAATTTCATGACTTCAAGTTCTGACAATTTAAATATTTAATTTATTTTTTATTTAAAGTATTTTATATATTTAAAATATTTTCTCTATAAATTAATCTTCAAGTAAAGACGGTTTAATTGATGGTACTTTAATTTTGATAAAAGTATCGCCTAATAAACCTAAGACTCCGAATAAAATATAGTATTTTAATATATGATAGAAATGTACAACTTTTAAAACAAAAACCATAAAATATGAAAAAATTGAAATTACAGAAATTAATGACGTCATTAGTAGAAATAATCGACAGTAAATTAGAATTATTTTTTCTATAAAATTGGATACAAATGTAACGTAATTGGAAAGAAAAGAGAATATTACTTTCATATATTAATGCTTACTAAACAAGAATCTAAAAAAATGACAGTATAAAAGTATTAAAAAAAGTGTTAATTGTCATTATTGTTAAATATAAATTAATTAAACATTATTATAGACAAACGGAATATATTCAATCTAGATATGGACTTAACTGAAAGAAGAAGATAATGTTTTTATTTCTTTTGCAGATGTCATAAATCATCTTCGATTTTCGAAGCATTACGCGCGATGAGAAATTACCGCTATTATTTTCGAATCATCAGCGTTGACGCATAATCAAGCGTCATCACCTTCGTCGTTCATTAGAACAAGAAGGCGACAAGAAAAAGACTGCAAAAAATGAAAACGAAAAGAGGGTCAGACGTAGTAATCAAGTTGTTGCGCCTTATAATATTTGAATTAATTGGGTTCCCGCTTTTCGCTGGTAACAAGCAAGAAAAATTTCTCTCAAATTACTGAAGACTCAATTCGAAAAAAGTGAGACATTTGCCGACTTTAAATACATAGTTTTACCTTTCTTAACAAGAACTGATACTGCAACAATAAAGTCATTTACAGATGAAACATGTTATACACAGAATTTTGGCAACGTCCGCGGAATTGGGTTAAAGTAATTTCAACATGATTTTGGGTTAACCACACTTCATATATCATTGAATGTAATGTTGATTCCTGATTCAAAAGTTCAACAGTGGAAAAAATTTTATGTATTCAACACACTTTTAATAATATCCGCTGAAATGACAATAGTTCATCTCATTTTGCACTAAAAATCTAGAATGAGCAAAAAAGTACATCATTAACTGAATAAAGATAAAAAATGAATTTGTTCATCTTTTTGCATAATCTGAGATTAATTTCTTAGTTCCAATGAAAGTTAATAAATTTGAAATATCATGTAATTTGGTTAGGCTTAAAAACATCAACATACGGGACAGAAACTATTATCTTGTGTATAGAAAAACGAGCGATTGGTTGCGCAAGTAGATGAAATTGAACGCAGCAAATTGTTATTGGGTCGTGACCTGCGTCTTTATTACAACGTTTATTTTCAATAAGGGTCTATTTGTCTTAGAAAGTTATAAGGTCGAATGGCGTATTATGGTTGTTGGAAGTTAGCGTTAAATAGGTCACCGGATCCGGACGGTAAAGTCACGTCGTGATCCTGCAGCAAAAAAAAGTCCCTGGAACGTTATTTCAAAATTTGCACGATATAATTACGCGGGCAATTAATTTGTTGCAAGAGACACGAGCGAAGTCGAGCGAGGGTAAGAATAAGGCGGACTTTTTGCCGCGCCTCCTCTCGTGAGAGATCCAACGTTTGCTCGTAGCCTCGAAACGTGTATATGCGCACCTGCGCGTATGTTCGGCACTCACGAGTCAGAGTTAATAATGAGAAAAATTGTATTTATCAAATTATTTGCATAGCCGAGGCGCGACAATGCACCCGAAGATATTTCACACGACTTCGAGCATCAGAATGTCACATTCCGTGTGAATGAGAAGTCAAGGAAAAACAATTATTTGTGAATACAAGTGATATTTGCTGCACAAAATAAATAATAATTGTTTAATCCAAATTTTGGATTCTAACATTTTTTATTCAATCGACTACACTGACAATGAATAGTATAGAAACTTAAATATTTCGTATTATAAAAACAGTTTTGTTTTATTTTACTTTCTTCCTCATTAATATGAATTATCATTTTCAATAATAAAACGCATTAAATTTGATGATAAAGAATTTCATTATATATGTTATACATTCAAAATTTTTTGTATAAGCCAAAAAAGCGGAACATTGACGATAACCGAGTTTCGATTACAATCCATTCATCTTTTTGTCTGGATATCACATCCGCCTTAGTAATGACTAATAATGCATAGCAGAGAAACCTTTCTCTCGTATCTCGTTTTGCCTTGTGTTCTAAACCTCTCCTCATTTCTGTCGGACCGCCTTTGGCACCGCAAACTTTAAGGTCAACGATTTTTGATCCTTTGTTTGGATAATTACGGAAGCCCGAGGGAATACGTTGCCAATTGAAAAATAACATGTCAACTCGTGAGTTTCTTGTCATTTTTGCGCTCGAATTCGTAACGGTTTCGTTCTCGTCAAATTAATGATAACGAAGCCTGTCCGATTTCGAGGTACGTTGCGTCGAAGAGATTTATGATAGCGACGATGAGGAACAAAAGTCGCATTAACGGTTCTAATGGAGAGAATAACTATTTTTCAAAATCATTCCTTGAACTACTTCTTTATCGTATTCAACAAATTCATCTGCTTTCAGATGAATATTTTGATTTCATGTTAAGATGCATATCAAGTTTCATAGCAAACCTAATTTTTTATGAAATTAAATACTTTTAAATTTTACTCCATTTCATTCTCCACATAATCGCTTCAATTATGTTTAAACATTGACTGTCGAAAGTAAACCACACATTAATTCCGCCAACTCATGAATCAATATTCTTTTTGTGTCAAGAATTTGTATAAAAATCAGCGATCTAACAAATCCTGTTAGACAAATTCTTGTACAAAAACAAAACAACATTTTCAAGAGATTACATCACGTAAAAGCAGGTTTAACATTGCCAAATTGTTGCATCTAATTTCAAATACTGTTGCCCTTTATCACATATATATACCGCGGATATTTCGTGCGATAATCATTCACGTATCTCGGTAAACATCACAGACGCATTTGAATCTCAATTACGAGCGCGTGTTTTGCGATATCGAATGCAGTAGAGCGAACTTTCGATAGCCGAGCTATTCGGGAAGTCATTCTCGGCGATACGATTGAATGGTCTTGCAAGTGCAGTCGCATACGATGCGTGATTATATCACGATAGATGGATTGTACTCTGAGGTGAAATTTGCCGACAAATGAAGCGATAAAGAGAGCCAACGTATTATTTGGAAGTATAAAGGCGACCATAAAATCGGTGCGTGCATTCGATTCTTCGAATTGTCCTGCGATCGATGATATTGCTTTGATATTGGCAAACTTTCCCGATCTTCGACTTCTCCCTCCCCTCTCCCATCCCTCTTTCCCTCTCTGCCAACTATTTTTTATATTACGATTTTCGCCTCCTATCTTCTTTCCGGCGCAGCACCCGTGACCTAGTTTCCGCTAATTTCTCGAATCCTTTCTCCCTCTTGCCTTCCCTTTCCCCTGAATTGCTCACGAAATTGCATTGTAAGTATCCCAAACCGAGTCCGTTAATCGGACGCCCCTGCTTTCGGCGAAATCACGTAATTGAAGCGAAATGACCATTCAATGTTTTCGCGGAATTCTACGGTCCAATTTTGGACGGAACAAAGAAAAGAGAGAAAAAAGGAAAAGGTACGAACTCAATGTCCGATGATGTTTGTAATTTTCGCGTGGTAATCGCGCCTGCATTAAACACCCAGAACGCTGCACGCTTGATGAAGAAATCTAAATGCGTTTGGATAAGGACGCACATGAGGCCATGAAAATTCGTAATATACCGTACAAATCGATAATCATCACGACGTATTTCGATATCTAATCAACCACTACGATAATGCTCGCAAATTTCTACCTGCTACGTACATGTGGATGATTTATTTTCTATACTTTCCTATGCTTACAATATTGCAGGTCAATTTTCTTCTTGATCTTTTTATCGAAAAATACGACTTTTTATAACATCAAAATATCGTATCGATGAATATAGAAAAATAAATAAAAAATACAGTTAACGAACCATAAAGTTTAATTACTGATAACTTCCTTTTGGACTATCCTAGCTCAACTATAATAACTTAAATTCAAATGAATTTGCTTTTATAGATTTTCTTTTTATTTTGATAATTTATTAAAATTCTGTAAAATTTACAAATCTGTTATGAAGTAATTATTTTAGCCATCCTTATAAGATTATTAGCATTTTTGCTAACAATTTTATCTATATTACAAGAAAAAATGCATTAACATTTTCCGCAACATTAATTTTAATTCGTTTAATTTCCCCGGATACTTTAATATCTCAAATGTCTAACTCTGATTTTAGATTGCATACATACATATTTAACAGAAAAAAAATATTTTACAGAAATGCACAAATCGCATATTAACGTCGATTCATAGTTTAATGGAAATTTATCTAGACTTCTTCATGAATAGATTTCGTCATAAAGTCAAGGTAGTTTCTTTCGAAACTTATTCGCGCAAAAATTTGCTTCCATGCTGCATGCGTTTAATAAATGTCGCAAGTTTGCGAGATATTAATTAGGTGACTACATATGGAGTACGAATTTCTCTCATGTACATCGTTTGGCTTTTTTTTACTGTTTCTTTCTCTGAATTTTATCGTTAAAACTAATTATTTTCCACTTTGAAGAGTCCGAACTTCAAAAAAAGATACTTTTATCGTTGGAAATTATATGCGGACAGCAACAAGTTGAAATAAGATTGATTGACGTATCTAACACTGTATTTTATTGATGATAAATGTAACCGCATACATAAAATCATGTCTTCAATCGTTTAACATGTTAACAATGTAATTGTAGCAAAGTGATGTTGCAATTGTGACATATTAAAAAGATTATCTAAGATCCTATAAAGCAAGATTGAAAGTTGCGTATATATTTCTGTCGTAAAAAATATATAGCATAATCTATTAATTTGAATAATGCATTAAATAATAATGTAACGACTGAAAAGTGTTAAGTTTCGATCGATTGTGTTCCAAAATTCGACATATTTATTATATTTAAGAACAATAAAAATTTCGTTTTTCGTTTGAGCGGCAGATGTTAAATTTAATTACACCGCCGTAAAAAGGCAAAATTGATTTTTGTGGCGAGAAACAATATAAGCAAAACGTCTTACATTGCAAGTATCATTTTTTATCCATACCTCTTGCACTGTCATTACGGCTACAACGAAGGTAAAATTTGACAAGAAAAACAGTTTGATTGTAGCGTAAATATCCGTTGGAACGCCTGTAATTTTATATTTTTTTAGCCAATAATTTTTGGATATTTTTCATTCATTTGTATAATTTTTATTTGTATTTTATTTGTATAATTTGTATGTAATATGGATATATTAAAATATATAAGTCAAAACAGAAAAGAAATAATTTTACGTAATGTATTTTTTTGAACACAAAAATTGTGCAAAACTATTTATTATGTAAATTTAATATTCAATGGTTATAAGTAAAGCATGATTTATTTCATATATTGTAATAAAAAATTAATTATTTGAATAGGAATTAATAACTTGAACAGGAATTTTTAAAGTACAGTAAGAAATGACATTAATTATTATTTCTTTTAATTTTCAATTTCATCACCTCAAATTACTGTTTACATAAAACGTCATTTTATGCATTATTCTATAATATGTATTATCAAGAGAAATTACATTATATAACAAGAAAATAAGTTTTGGTTGTAAAATAAATTTTAAATAAGTGTTTATTTACATTTTCTCCAATTTTTTGTTAAAAAAAAGAACTGAAAAATACCAAGCATAATGTTGCTTTTATAACTCTTTTATGGAAATTAGATTTATATACCAGCAACGAATTGGGTTAATGAAAATAACAATAAAAATATAAAATTATAGTTAGCAACTTACAAAGGTTGTAAAATCGTATACAATTATAATTAAGAAACTCGATAAAGTGCAAGATTGTGGAACTTTTTTCGACGATCTTTACAAAATATTTATGTGTAAAGAAATATATTTAAAACATTAGACATAGAATGTTAGAGATACACCAATTACATGAAAGATATAAATTTTGTATTGCATACCATAAATCTAATGCATTTATAGGTACATTATTAAATGCAAACGTTTCCGCAGAATAATTTATTCATGCATATCAAAATTAATTAATAATTTTGATTTATATTATTTTGTAAAAAAATTTCAATTCAATTATTTTACTATACATCTATATGAAAAAAATGAGAAACTTCGTCATAAGTTTTGTATTTTGAGTACCGCATAACTCATATAAACAAGATCTCTGACAAGTTTTCTTGTCTCTACAAATCATGCACTGTGAACTTTCGTTGATCGCAAATAAAAGGTACGAGCAAAAAGCAGTGTCGGAATTTTTCAAAAAACTGAAACAATTGATACCAAAAGTTTATGTAGACCTTGTCAATCATACAACAATAGGTGATTAAACCGCTTGTATTAATAATAGTCGGCGAAATCTATATCTTTGGACTTAGTGACATTGAAATATCAAAAGTATCATATGTGTGTCGGTATGCTGCGCCGTCGCATTTATCTTCATATGCATACATATATATGTAAATAAAGATTGCAATAAATTCTTTTCTGTTTCTTGTCAAAAATAAAAATAATAAATACAAATTAAAAAGAATATACAATCTGAATAATATGAATAAACCACTTTATAAGTTGTTGTTAACTTTAACGAATGTATTTAATTTATATATTAAGCCAACAAGATTGACTTCTAAATCACTAATATACATAATATCAATTTTTAAAACTTAAATTGTAAAAATTTTTCTTCTTCCTCAGTCATTACGTAATATAAATACGCTTACTATTCTAAACAATTAATTAATTAAAAGTATCATTGTTACACTTTATAAAATTGCATTATTTTCTATATGATCGACATATATATGTATATATCATACACAATATATCATATACGTGATATATCACTCGGACATCCGGGTGTGCCGATTGTCGCAAGAGCATTGGAGTACGAGATCGTTGTCTCGGTGGCATTTAGACTGCATTTAGCCGAGCTATGCGTTCGCACTGTAGCGGCATTAATTGACTATAGTGCGTTCCACTGCAGGATTGCTTAGAAAAGACGTTGCGCAAGCCGCAACGTACACCGAACGAGATATTGCCGTGTGTCTATGTCTCAGCTCAGTTAACAACGCCGCCACTCTTCGTCTCTCTGTCTCTCTGCAGAGATCACGATTAACGTTTTATCTCTCTCTTTCTCTTGACATCTCTCTTTCTCTCTGTCTCTGTCTCTCTCGCGTTTCTTTGCAGACTCAAACTGCAGTCTGAAGTCTAACTTACTGTCCAGGTTGAATTTACACGCGAGTACCGTGCGTTCCCACGGCTCGAGTCAGCCAGCAACGTAGCGTTTCTCAAACAGCCTAAATTGATATTGTCATGGAAACTAGGTGAAAAGCGACGCTCGGAAAATCCACCGTCCGAGTCACGCCAACGTCGCTGGCCAACCATACGTGTGTACTCCGACACATTTCCAACTTCTGAAATCTTGGGTTCTTTTCACGTCAATTTTAAGATTGCAAAAGTAGACAAATTTAGTTTGAAAAACAAAATGTAAATTATATTCATTCTGTGTACGATATTTTTTAAGTTTTTCATAATAAATTATGTACAGAAAAATTAAATATCTCAATCATAAGTAACACATGAACATATGCTAAAATTCTATAAAAATAAACAGCAATATAAATTTAATTAACTTATTAAACGCTTAGTATTTTACTTCAAAATAATAAAATAAAAAATGATAATAAGAATATAGTAATAATTGTAACAATAATAAAAAATAACGGAAAGAAAAGAAATTATATCTGATTTATAAGACAGTGGAAGATAGTACATTAAAATATGAATTATCCTTAATTTTATACTTGGAAAATATAATTTGAAGACGCATTATTTTGTAATACGTTATTATAAAATGAAGACTGATGCGTATAGATATAATGTAATAGTAAACAACGTATTCGAAAAATGTCATTTCATATAAGAAAACAAAATTATAGGAATATAGCAACTTGACTTATTCGATATTACTGAATTCAACAAAGATGTTTCTAGTCTGATCAGACCTATCTTAATATCACTTTGAATTAATATATTTCAAAGAAAACCAAAACTATATGTAAGTTTGACCCAATTATACAATATACATGTATAATTTCTATACAAATGTTTATTCTAAACAAATTGTTGTTTAAACAATTATTAATATTTTAATGCTATTTAAAAATTAAATGCAACAATACATCACTTTTATATTAAATTTATATACCAAATTAAACTGAAACTTACCTGCAATTTTAACATAAAGTTTACACAAATGTCTTTAAAATCGTTTTAAAGATAATATACATGAAATTTGTATTAATTCACGGATGCAGTATTAGATAACCATAACTAATCGTTACGTCTTAAATCGAAGGAATCATATTATGAATATAAACAATTCCAATAAAAATTCAAATCTAATTTTGTGTAGTCATTTCCTTTAAATAAAACATAAAAATATTTATCTAAATTTTGAAATCGTATATATTTTTATATGCATAGAAAAATATATTTTATGTAAAGTTACACACACTTTAACTTGAATATATAAAATTTCTTAAATTGTAATATTCTACAGTTGTTTATCCATAAAATGAAATCAGTTACTTTAAGTCAACATTAAATAAAAACGATCCGTGATTACAAAAAAATGCTTTATATTCATGTTATATTATTTTTATACGTTTTTGGAACTAAAGGAAAAACATTTGTCATTTTTTTACAATGAAGCACACCACTGAATGAATCATCATTAAATATATTCATTTGCATTTGGTTACGCAATGTAAACAAATTTAGGCATAATTCTTAACTGTAGACGCACTTCATTCATTATTATTTAGGATCTAATAAATTATGAACAGAAATGTTTCTCATAGCATTATCGACTAATTCACAAGATTCCAATACACGGGAAATGTTAATATTCTAATGATGTCGTAAATTATCTAATGCTTTTTCGAATCTCTACGCATTGTGTTAAAAAAATATTTTCCGAGAAAGTACTTTTTCTTGTACAATCATTACGAAATATAAATATTATTTCATTTTTCAATGTTCTGTGATAGATCATTTATTGGAAAGCATTTTTACAGTTTGAATTCGGTCTAACGGTACTCACAAACATCTCGTGGCTTGGAATTGATTCTTGCCGGCAAGAATCCGTTCCCCAACAGAAATGAGATACGACCGTAAGATGACTAAACGAATAAAACCTTAAAACCGAAGAAATCCCAAAAGTGTCGTATGACTTTTCACTTTTGGCTCGTATTTTGTATAAGTCCTGAGGTCACCGACCGTGTTAAAATACACCTGAGCCTAGGCGTATTGTACAGATTCTTCAATAAATAATTCAAACTTCAAAATAAAAACGTATTGGCTGTTAATCTATATATACTGTATCGAAGTATCGATTGAAGCAAAATCATTGGCATTAATTTATTATACATGTTGTATTTTATGAGGTTGTTTTCGATATTTTTAACTTTTAATTAAAGTAATGAATCTATAATACATTCTTTAGTGTGCATATGCAAAGCGTTGGTTCAATAGGACAACTCAAAATTATAAGTTCATTTATTTTCGATAAGGTCATTTATTCATTAATGAATATACAAATCACTGCTGCATGGTTACAATTTCCCTTTCCTCGCTCGCAGTTACATAATACTCCAGTAATATTTCTATCTACTACGAACAGCTATAATAGTTTTATAATAAAGTTGTTTTACAAAAAAGATATTTTTTTATTATAAACATAAAGAATCAAGTATTTTTCTTGAACTTAAATTGAATTGATTAAAGCAAAAGCTACAAATTTACTTGTAAAATTAAAAAAAAATCAAACCATTAAGCAATGCAAATATTTCAAATACTAATAATAATGTATTTTTTTTTTTCTAGTTGATGCATTCTGGTCAGAAATAATTTTGGAAACCTGGACCCAACAACTCTAGTCTCGCAAAATCTACGGATTCTCCAACAGAAGCAGAACGCAATCGTAAAAAAAAGAAACGCTGCAGAAAAACATCAAAATGGATCTAACTGAAGCGTTTGCCACGCCAGGTGGTGCAAGTGGCACTGCCGGGGATGATTTAGTAAAGGCCGACTTCTTTGATTTTGTGATCACTCCGCCATCCCAGGGCGACGGGATATCCGATGAAGAAAGTTTCCTGCAGCGAGATACGTGTCGTGGAATTACCTTCCTGCACACGGACCACGATCGCCGAGACTCTTCCCATGCATCCGGTTTTATCAAGGAAACCAACAACAACACGCTCACAGCATTACCGCCAGTGTCCACGATAACAGGTTCGCTGAGCCATCACAATCGCAATAATCACGTACAAAATGCCGAACATATCGGCATGGAAACGTCAGACTGCGATTATTGGAGCACCAGCGAGAGCAAAGAACACTCATGCAATATCTTACTGGAAGACCTAAATAAGTATTGTTGGCAGGCCCAACCGGAGCCCACGCATGATCAAAACGACAGTGCGAGTGTCAGTCGTACAGCCGACGATCGACTTCTCGGTAGTAGCGATCGACAGAACACGGATGGCGCCATCTACACGCTAACCGTACTCAACAACGAGGCCAATTCAATAGATGCATTAGACTGTTGCAAGAGTCCGCCCGCGCAGTCCAATGACTGGGGACTCAGGCCCAACCTTGACATCGAAGCTATCTTGAGCATGGATACAAGTGACCACGATCGAACCGTCCAGGACAATACCGACGCTTACACCACCATCCCCATCGCCGCCGCACGCTTTGGTACAGAAGACGTCACCTTCGCCGATAACAAAGATATCTTGCAAAATACAACACGCAGAAGATCAATCGGTGACAATAACAACGATTGGAAATTATCCGATCGCAATCGGTTACAGGACACGAATGTCGATTCTGCCGAGAGTCTTTTACGAAATGCTCTTCAGGGTAAAATTTACACCGGACCAGTTGTAGTAGTTACTTCGTCGCCATCTTCGTCGTCGCCTTCTTCTTCGACAGCCACTTCTACAGCATCTACCACCACCACAACTTCGCAATGTAACACACTGAATAACGTAAATAATAATAGCAACAGTGCTACCACAAATAATCAACCAACCGCCAGTCTGCAGATCATTACGGACCAGCGGACACAATCTGATGATCAGCATATGCAAACCTGCGCGGAAGAGGATCTTTTGTCCCAGCTGGACGTTGCAACTTATAGACCAGCTGATTATGAAAAACTTAAGTGCATTGCTAATGAAGTTGTGGAGTCTTACTGCAGTCTAGAGCCCGTTGCCGGTACAGGTACTACGGTTATGTATACCTTAGATCCTACCAGCGGCAGTCTGGGGACCATCACTTTGGCTGCGGAATTGGCTCCAGTTGGCACTGTCACTGTTGTCACTACGCCCGAAGCCTTACAAGTCGCTCAACAACAACAACAACAGCAGCAGCAACAACAGCAACAACCAACCTCTAATGAAGTTCAAAATCGACAGAACCCTAATGGAAATCGAACACAACCTGGCACTGGACGAAGCAAGCCTTTGAAGAAATACGTCAGACGTAAAGGCAACGGGTCCAATGCAACCGGAAATGCCAACACTGCTGGAAATAATACCAATAATCCTTCGGGACTGCAGCAGCAGTCTGCAGGTTCACCTGGTACTAATACTCCTTCGACGAGTGGCTTCTCGGGCACTCTTCTCAAGAAAGAACGATCACTCCATTACTGCCATATTTGCAACAAAGGCTTTAAGGACAAGTATAGTGTAAATGTACACATCAGAACGCACACTGGTGAAAAGCCCTTTTCGTGTTCGCTCTGTGGAAAGAGTTTCAGACAAAAAGCTCATCTGGCAAAGCACTACCAAACTCACGTCGCACAGAAGCCGGTTGGTGGCGCCACTACTGCCAATGTAACAGCAAATAGCACTATCAATACAAATAACAATACCACGGATACTACTAGTAGCAGCTAGTAGAAACAATTTTTGCTTTTTATTCACAAAGTGTCCTTAGTAATGCCAACTGTTGATATACTACATTTACCCGATTAGACTAACATTTTTCATGTGTTGTACCTTGTGGTACTAGTTAGAATCGTCGAGGACCTCTTAAGTCAATTTTAGCTCATTGATTTAGTACCTGAAATTCAGATTCTAAATCAAATATTCAGTTTTAATATTTCAAATTCGATTAAATAAATAAGATAGATTGGAAATAGTTGATCGAATGTAATAAGATTTAAAGCTTTGTTTGTGTTTAATTAGTGTAGAGATTGGGAATACAATTTTCAAAACTTAACTTTTCTGAAAAATATTTGTTTGAAGTTTAAAATATTTTGCTTGGACAATTTTATATAAATCAAATTAAATATTTTAAAAGAAGATATTAAAGTACATAAATATTTTCTTGTAATTAAGATTGAATATAAGCTAAGAATGATTTAAGAGGTGAATTAAAAAAAGATGATAGTGATGTCTAGATTCATGTGAATTACTTTAAATTACATTTTCGAAAGGACTTTTACAATTTGTAACATTATTTTTAAATTAGTTTGTATTGTTTGTTTAAGTTATTGGTGCTGTTTTGAACATTAGATCTTTATATATGTAATTTAATGACCGTAAAAAAATGAAAAAATTAAATTTATCATTGGTACGATGATTCTCGCATCACTGTTAATCGAAACAATTTCTATAAAGGAACATATTGTTTCCAAATTTCATGATAGGTGTAATAATAATTTATATAAATAATTAGAACGGTTAAAATTGTTTAATATAAATTACATGTTGTACTTCATTTTATATTTTATTAAGCGAAACATATGTATTTTAGACTTATTTCATTTCAAACAAAATGTTCAGTTCGTACTGGTTTACTCGTTGGAATTTTTATTATATGTTGATAGTAATTATACATATTTATTCATGATGTAAACTCAAAACTATTGTAAATAAATGTTTAATTCTACGTTTGATCACTGTCAAAATTAAAATTAAAATTTTTTTTCAATTATCGATAATTTAAAAATTGAATTTTGTTTCATTTTTTATTTTATTTATTGTAAAATGACTTTCCAATTATCCTACAATTCAAATAAAAGAATTAAACGTGCATTGATTCTAGGACTGGTTTTAATATCAAATGTATAATTAATTTACTATTCAACAATTATGGAATTAGATTCCACTTTATAGAAACCTGATATAAAAAGAATAAATAATGTAAAATATAACACGTTATAAATGAATATCGTAGACAAAAATGTGATATTTGTTAGTTTTGAAATGATAAAAGATACTGTCATTTAGTGTCAAGAATTCAGCAAAAATTCATTTTAATTTTATCAAGTCGGAGTCCTGAATGCAAATAAGATTCCAGCAAATTCCACCAGACTCTGACTTATTAGCAAATGACCGTATAAAATTTCCATAAATAAAATAATTAACACGATTCAAGCTAAAAATTATATTGAGAGTGAAAATTGCATTTCAATGAACATCGGTTGTTTTGACTTCCAATGTCGTATGACGAATGTAGTCGATACCGGTTCGCCACCGAACACTTTATATTTCAAGTCATATGTCCCGAACATGTCGGTTAAATAGTTTTACACCCGACGTTCTCCAACTGGTATATGGTATTAAATTTATCGTGTATGGTTAAGGAGATTAAATTACTTAAAAATCCCTTCTCACTTCAAATAAGAGAATTCCGTTTGACAGAACATACAATGTATCCACTTTTATTTGACCTATATAACCACTCTTAAAACCCATTCCATGCGTGTGAATATGATATCAAAAATATAATACAATCAACAACTGCATATAAATAATTAGATTAATAATTTATATAATTAACATATTTAACTTTGTTTAGTTCAAAAATTACTTAAGTATATAAATATTGCAATTTATTAAACAATATTTCAAAATTTTCAGATAACCCATTTCGTCTACAATCTATTATTTTCTTTTCAGACTTATAATTACTATCAACAATATTTTATCTTAGAACTATGATTATCTACGATCAAATGCATTTTTGTATTAACTAAATACTCGCAATCATTGAGTCGAAGGCGAATTTTGTTTAACTATGTAAATTGCGAGCAGATCATGACGTATGATTTACAAAACTTGTTTATTTTTATCTCTGCAATTTGTAAGATTGAAAACTCCGCTGTTCCTAAGATTGGAACAAGTGCGGTAGTAGCGTGAAGCACAATAAATAATTTATTCGGTTCAACAAAACTCTCTACTAATTCTTAAAGTGAAAAGTGCACCGGTAAATTCAATATCATTGTACCTCACGTTACTGTCTACTTTGTTATTTGACGATTGTGAAATTACATTTGAATAATTATTCCGCGAATTCATGTTTTAATATATTAATCTTATGACATCGATTGTAAACTCTCTAAAGATATTGATCTTTTTTCTCATCCATCAAATATCATTTTTATATATATACATTTTTGCTTTTATTCATTCTTATTTGTTAAATGCAATGTACAAATGTACACATAACATTCAGGACTGTTATCGATAATATAACATTGCGAAAGTGAAATTTTAACGCAAGACCGTTCGATTTTTCATATTAACTATATTTTTTTTTATTTTTCAAAATAACCATGCAGACGCCGCAAACCGGTTTGGTTTTTTATATTCCGGAGTTTCTCTCGTTGCGTTTAGATATTGCAAAGGAATACGTAGACCTTACTGTTGGTTTGTTTCTTCTTCTTCTTTAGTGTAGATGTTGGCTACATGTATTTTGTGAGACAAATGATGGAGTGGACCAATTGCGATATTGATAACAGTTCTGGAAATACCTGTACCGTTCGCACCTATCTAAACACATGATTTTACACATGCCAATTAGAGAGTAACAAAACGAACTATTTTGTAATTAAGTAATTAGTAGCACCAACTGTGATTTAGATACATACTCATTGAGTGTATTTCGAACATTCGACAAACAGTTTTATAACGCGTTGCGACTTTTATATGAATAATATTGTTTTTTTTTTATTTCTCTTTATTACGCGCTATTATGACCTAAGAAGTAGTATTTTAAAATATGCAATTCCACAGTTCATTCACTTTTAATTAAAGAAATAAATTGGCTTGAAGCAATCCTGAAATTACAATATCTTTTTTAATGTTCCTGATAATCGTCAGTTTTTTAAATAAAAAATATATAATTTTGAATTTAATAGATTCAATGTTTGAACTATTTGATTAATTAAAGAAACATTAAAGTTATAAATGAAAATGAAAATATTTTGTTGACTTATTTTTAATGTATGAATTGCAGCTTTTAAAGTATTCTTTAAGTTTTTCTTTCTTTGTTAGCCGCGACCGAAACTGCCAAACTGTCATCGAAACAGACTTTTCTTACCCGACGAATCGCCAATTTAAGTGATGTTAAACTTAAAGAAAAATCGGTGAGACATTTCCTGAAAAAGACTGACAAGATAAATCGAAGTTATATACAGACTTTTTCGGACAAAAATGATCACCGTTTTGCTGTCAATTTAAACAAATTGAAAAAAAAGTATGATATTGACTTTGGACAAGTCAGTATTAAGTGTAAGTGTAGTAGCTGTACGATGTACTCAAAAAATCCGTCCAAGTTTAAATGGAGAAAATACTCATGAAAAAACCCATGCATGACTTTTTATATAAATATATACATAATTTATAACTTATTGTTTTTATGTTGTAACGCTATTGTTAGCAAATAAATAAGTATAAAAAAAAGATATTAAAATAAAATCGCATGAAAGCAAACACAAAGCAGTAACAAAGGTCCCGAAAATTTCAAGTGTTCCTTGGCGCATTTAGTATTACAATTGGCAGCAGGACGCATGCGCAAAAACCTTTTAAAGGTTGATTCGAACCTCGGGACTCATTTCGGATAAAAAACCCGAGTAAATGAAAAGCAATTGATTGCAATTAGGATTCATACAATTTTATGCATTTGTATTACATCTTATCATTTATGAATTACAATTTTACAATGTTTTATAGATTTTTTTTTTTCATTTACTGGGAGACACTGTTTTTATCCGAGAATGTTGCTGATCAAGCAAATACTCAGCAATTTTGTAATGAAAAAATTTAAAAATTATAAAAAAAAATAAAATATACAAAAAGTTGCGACAATTGCCGGCGATACGAGTATAGGGAAAATGCGTACTTTTGTTGATGTAAGATAGAAAAGACATGATTTATGTTAAGAGACAGTTGTATACTTCGTTGGCCTAATCAGTACAAACAAGATGATCCTTATAGATGATAAAATTACGCTATGTTTATAACAGAGAGCACGAGATATCATGTTATGTGAATATTATTTACATTTTACTGTTGTTAAAAGAAACGAAGTCGTAATATATTATTATTATTATATATAGAAATAAATACATAAATAAATAAATATATATATATGATTATACACCAGAACCAGTTTTTTTTACTCAATTATTTGATGTCTAGAGGTAATTGATAATAAACTAAGTAAATACAATCTGTAGCGCGTAGTTCATGATATTACATCACACGTAATCATGTTGTTTCTCATTTTTTTTTGTTCTTCTTTCTTGTCGCTTGTTTTGTGATGTTACGAACAGAAACTGTGCGGCACCAACCATTATGGCGTTGCCGTACATGAAATTAACAAAACGACCAAAACCAGAGAATATGCAAATAAAAAAAAGATGAACATTTTCAGTTATGTGTGTTGACCAAGAGCATGTTGTCGCATATAAGATGCAAATTTGAATACATAAATGCATTCATATAATTATTTTATCCCTTTAACTTAATTAGCATTCCGAATTTGCTACTGTTTTTCTTTAATATTAAATAAAGTCACATAAAATATATTTTAATGTAATTGAATAAAATATTGTTGCTTATTTTTATGCTTCAACATTGATTCTTCAGAAAGATTGTATTTGTACATTTGATATTAATTGTGTTAATAAACATTTTTAGTGCAATTATATATACGTTGAATTTAAAGCAAAAAGGAATAACATATTTGAACAAAATATGTTCGTTTTAAACAAGTAGAAGAAGTAAATTATTATTACTATTTTGTTTACATCGAACGATGTGATTTTACACAGGCTGTAACACAATTCAACGTTATGTACCCGAGAATTGGCCGGAGCTGAGTGAAAATGCATGATTTTGTAATTAAAACAAGTTTTTTTTTCTAATAATTATTTTGTTTGATTGATTATTGGGTATTATTAGGACAAATTAAAATTTTGTATTAAAAATTCATAAATCAACTTTAAGTTAAATCAAATGATTGAATCTGATGCTCTTGAGCCGATGCTCGTATCGCGCATTTATAGTTAGACACGGTACCGAAAAGACGGTCTGACTTACAATGATCGAGTTACTCGATCGAAATTAAATCGACTGCGACACTTTAAAGTCGACAATGTCGTTACCAAGTTTAATTCGGAACATAGACAACGTATTTTAGACAACAACGAAAGATGTACCTATTATTTTTGTATCTAGTTTCTAATAAAAATTTGTATGCTTTTTTTATAAAAATGTTATTATTTCTTTCATTTAAACCTTTTTAATAGTAGAACTAAAAATGTAAAACCACATCTGATAATCCCAGCAGCCGGAACCATATTAAAACGTATTTAAAATTTTCATTTTTTATACCGTATTTGTAAATTTTTATATTAACTTTGTACAAAATCAATACGTTTTAATACATGAGATTTATGCTTTAACAAACTAATTTAAAACATATTAATGATAACATTATTATATCCGTATTTTATGATATCGCAAAATTGTTTTTTATATGTATTATTACTTTACAAGACAAATTTTGACATATATCCT
>JABFPJ010000649.1:0-35721 GCA_022817425.1 Gryon sp. ZL-2020 | reverse complement strand
ATTGCAAATTGACGCATCTGGTAAAAGTAATTCAACTGAAAACTGTGAATAATTTAACGTCCTGCTATTTAATCCGCAAATTATTGTTGTGGTAAATTAAACAGTAATATCCTCGTGTTTTTATTAAAGAGATTTGTTTTTGCGTATAAAAATAGAAAATGACATTTCTGTTATATTATTTTGTTACCGGATAATTGTCTTTCCTTTTTGTCAGAAAATAGACAATTAATTACGCTTTATGCATTTCGTAATATTATATTTATCATGGTGACATTATTATATGTAATATATTATTCTGCATCACAAAATTTTTCAATTAATCAATCTGCTACATGTATCCATCAAAATTCTTTTAAATTTTGAATATCAAGTTAAGCGTTAAAAAATATGTTTAACGCTCAAATTTATTTCACAAAATAGCTGCGAATACTTTCAACAAAACAAATTGTTCAGATATATTTTTATGTTTTTCATGAAAACATCATATGTTCTTAATATTTACTTTTGCAGCATTTATTATGATGAAATTTAGATTAAAGATAAAATAAAATAATAAATAAATAAAGAAATATTCGTATTGTTTTAATATTGATGCAGATAATTTTGAATGTTTCAATGCTTTCAATACTTAAACTAAATATACTGTTGTAAAATATCAAAACAAAAGATTATTTATTTAATGAGCTTTAGGCAGTGTCTCTACTAAGCTACATTGAGTGTTTCGTCTGAGTTAACAGTCACTGTTGCAAGACACTGAAAATTATTAATGCAGAATGTAATAATTCAAAGTAATTACATCATTTCTGCCAAAATGGTCCAGTGCATAAACGTAATTAAGTAGATGTAACCTGTACGGGTTCTTAGTTACATATGTGTAATTTTGTGTCACAAATACGGATAAACACATAAACACACATTCATGAATTATTGTCAATTTTTGCACAAATAAGAATATGTTTCTGAAACAGTGTTAGTTATAAAAATATTGCTTCTCATCTTTTAAGGTTAACCACATAGACACGTTCTAAAATGAACACCACTTATAATGTCGTGCCGAAATAAATCATAAATACCTCCTACTTTCGTGCTTTTACTTCTTTTGTAAGTTGTTCCCCATCCTCACTCCCTCTCATTTTCTCTTTATTTCTCTCAATCTATCTTTCTCTTTCTCTTTATATTACTATGATTATTGCTGTTGTGTTATTTTTATTATCCTTTGATGCGTCCCTTTTTTTGGGTCGACTTTTTCTTATGCTCGCGCTCATATTTGAGAACTCCGTCAAAAGTTAGACGCGGATAAAAAATGTATATTCGAGGTAAAGTTAATCTGATTCAAAAGACTCAGTCAAGCTTATCTCTAGCTCGTTGAGCTTCAAATATATATAGCTATTCAAACTTTTCCTTTCATCAGATGCCTCCTAGACAATTTTCCTACTCAAATACGCTTTATTTGTCTACAAATTATAGAAAACACTTCATATAATAATGTTTTAATACATTCAATTCAGTTATCCTAAATTGAATTTCAACTTGCATTTCAGATACATTATTTCATTTGAATTGAAACACAAAGTTTCTTTGTTGTAACAAAGTAGCAGATAATAAAATTAGATTTCTCATATAATATGGTAATTTGCTGATGCATTATACTGTAAATAAATGAATGAAATTTTGCAGACTAATCTATCAAAAATAAATTGAATTAAATTAATATTATGCATATAATTATAAACTGAAATGAATTTTCCTGATGAAATGTGTAATTAATGACATTACATATTCTGTGGCACAAAATTACTATTCACATTGTACTTCGACTATCACGAAAGCATATATCGTTATAGTCTATGTTTACTTAATTTACTTTTGTTGAAATAATTATTGTTACGTTTGAGTGATTCAATTTAATAGAAAAATAAAGTAGGTTAATAATTTTGTGGTTAAATCTTTTGTGATTGTTTAAATTAATCTTCCGTTATAAATTACTTAAACTTATCATAAAATGTTTTCTAAAATTCAAAATCTATCATTATCAGACTGAAAATTGATAGAACTTGCAATTTAACTTGTTCGTTCAATCAAATTTACCCAGATCTAAATGACACGAAAAGGAATATAAAAATGAAACGTATTAACATAAGTTGCGTCACTTTACGCACGTACCATTTTGCGAACAAAAACTTCGTGACACCCTCGGTCTTTACGAAAAGGAAAAGCAAAGTAAAAAATAAACGGAAAAGCTTAGCGAAAAAATTGAAGAAAAGCAAAGAAAAGAAAAATAAACTAATTCCAACAGAACTTGTTTGTAGCTTGGCACTTTTAGGAAGTAGCGTGGTTCGCGACGAACGTGATTTCTAGATGACACGATAATTCAATAATTCATCCCATAAATCTCGTAATATGAAATTTGCCGATAAATAATAAGACGATCGTCTTTGATTCGATGTGGACGGAGTTTTCTTGGTTTGGTAGTCAGGTGAAATGCCGTGAACGCGTTTACTAGAAATTGCGCCGACTCCGGATGGCAAAGAAATTGTGAAAGAAAACGGTATTACAGGAAAAAGACGGTAACGCGGCAAAAAACGATGAAAATAAAAGGCGAGCAGCAGGAAGAGGCTGCGGTAAAAGTAGAATATTCATGGCGAGGAAGCAAGCAAATCGTTGTGACTCAAACTGCGCATTCCAGATGCGAAACACACATCAGCATCAAACAGTGGTGGAACAACTTTGGGCCCGATTAGGGCCCCGTTATAAGATAAATCATTGACAAGTTGCGGGACAAATAAACGAATCTATTGACTAGGTACTAGTTATTTTATAAGTTACGACTCAGGCATGAATTATACAGCAGTTCAATATAAAATGATGGATTATTTATTTGATTTATTTTTTTATATCAGAAAAATAAAACCTTTTTACGAAATACCGGTTATATCAATATCAAATATAACATATAAATAAGTTTAATTTATAATATAAACTTTAAATACAAATTCATTTTCATCAGTTTTATTTATATAATTACTTCAGTACATTCACCAAAATATACTTAGTTTATATTTTTATTCGTATAAATGCATTTATTAAAACTGTTCAAATTGTTGAAAAACTTGAAATGTTTTACATCATTGAAACTTTAAAATTGAATTATACTTAATTAAGTTTAATTATTGATTATATTCACAGTTTTTTGTAACAGCTGCAGAACATACTAATCTATTTACTATTAATATATCTGTTTAGTATGATAATTTATTTTTGCAGTGTACCAACATATTTCAAATATGTGCACAACTCCGATTAAACATTGTTTTATGATAAAATATAATACAATCAAAAACTGACTGAATAATAAATAACATCAAAGTTTGCACGTAAAATTATAAATTTGTGTGCAAAATCAATGAAGCGTTCAAAAACGTCGGAAGTAGTGATACAAGTTATTTTAAATATTTATTATAATTAAAAATATAAATCATCTTTAACCTTTTTGTAATAAAAAGGTAAGTGTGAAAGAAATCACACATTACTTATTCATTTATTGTTAAAAATAAAAGATACATTTTATGAATGCAATCATTATAGCAACATTGAAATATTTCATTAATAAGATTTAGTATGAAAATCATTAATTTCTGAAGAGACGTTGTTCATGTCTTTAATCTTCAATAAAGTGACATTTTTCTTCGATTAATTATGAAGTCGAAGGAAAACCAGTACTCTCATAAACTAAATAAAGTACAGCAAACATATATTCTGTGAGTTTAAATATACATTTACATGCAAATGGAACTGAAAATATAAATTAACAAAAATTATGCTTGAATTATTAGAACGATATCTATATTACTGTAGCGTATAATAATATGCAAATGTCTAACGAAATTAATGTGATTTTATCTGTACTGCTGCCCCAATGTAATCGTTTATTAACATACATTATGTAACATTGTTAAAAATAGATGATACTATTTCAATACTATCTTATTCAAATTTGAATAATATTGCTTCTGGTAGTATATTATTATAGTAAATTTATGTTATTATGATGATAATAATCATTATTAATGTTTAATTTACCGTATATATGGTTCATTACCTTTTTAACAAAATATAACAAAAAATAAATATGAAAACATAATTTTCATTACACTTTATTGTAATTCGTTAAATAAATATCTATATTTTCCATATTACATTATGTATTTTACGTTTTCTCGTGTTCATTGATGCATATACTATAATAGCAAATCTAAAAAGTAAAGAATGTAATTCACATGACATTTTGATATAAAATTCATCGAAGATGTAAAATGTGTATATATATATATATTTGAAAATGAATTTTTGTTCGAGATTGTATCAATATTCTTGATGTGACAGGAAATGCGATTTCTTTTGACCGGCGATATTCAGGTCTGAGTCGCATATCGTCCGCTACTGTGAAGGCGAGCGAGCTGGACTGAAAAAAGGTCGAAGTGGGGAGTAGAGCCACGCTTATATCGTTGCAAAAAACGACGAAAAGAAGAGAAACACGAGGATAGCGAGCCGCCACTGACAAGGAGCGGGAGAAGACGCGCGGCAGAGACGCTCCCTTGGCCTACCGGACACTGTGGGAACGATCTGAATGCGGATCGATCGTCCCCGGGGAACGAACCAACGTATACACATCGACGCTTGACCGGTCAGCGGACTCGACGTAATTATCAATTGAGAACCTTCTGCGGAATTAATAGGATCACGTTTGGTTGATACAACTTGTCTCTCGGCACTTTTGAATCCAAGAAACAACAATCCTGCGCCACAACTTCTCCTCATTTCTTATTCTCGTTATCGTTATTAATCGACCGCTCCTAACTTTGTTGGCTGACTTTTACAATGAAGGGAGCCTGTAATTATGCACGTCTTTCGTGTATACAAAAAGTCACATGATTGAAAAAATATTGTTTCACGGAATTTATGTTTTTTCTATTATTTTCCGTTAACATTTTGAAAATAAAATTATTTAAACCATTGGGAAAGATAAAATTATGAAATACAGTATTCTCTATTGACTTAAAAAAATATCTGTTGAATTTATATTGAAATAAGTACACGCAAAATAAAATTACATTAAAAATTACTATACTGTACAGCAGCGCTGTCGTAGAAATATTTTGTTTACATTATTACAAATCTGTTTACTTTCAAAATACTAGAATTATAGAAAAATTTGTGATACGGAATAGCAATTTTTACTATAGTGTATGACAAATTTTTTTATAATTCTATTAATTTGAAAGTAAACAGTGCTTATAAAAATGTAAGCAAACTATTTTTATGTCAGCGTTAATGTACAGTATAGTAATTTTTAATGTAATTTAATTTTGCGTGTAAGTTAATATATTCAATAACTTGATTATTTAATGATCAGTTAAAAATGTAAGTATATAAATAGCCAAATAAGGTGAATGAATTATATATATACTATGTTAGACAAGATTAAAATGACGATGTAATGACACTTGACAGTAGAGATAGTAAAGAGAAACGTCGAATGAGTTGAAATTAACGACACAAAGAATTTGTACTTGATAATAAATTAAATCGACTGAGCCTCTGCATACAGACACACATTCACATAATGACAATTTATGATAATTTCTTCAATAACGTGATGTTAAATTAAATTTTATCTACGAGCAGCATTCTTTTTATGCGTACGTAACATTATTCAATTCATAAACTGGATCAATATGCAATCAACTCCGCAGAATGTTCCGTTGTTTGTTCTTCCTCTAAATCGGCATTTAAATTTACAGCAAAGTATCCTGTTCTCTGTCGACGTGTACAAGTTTATTTATTTCACGTATTTGAATACTGTCACACGATATACCGAAAAGAATTTCAGCATTTAAAATTGCCTGCCGACTTTTACGCAACACCAGTTTGATAGTCAAAATAAATGTATATATATTTATAGATGAGATTCGGATAATATCCGCGTAAACGATCTTTCTAAACGATCTTTATATTTGTTTTCGCGATATTCCCCTAACACACAATAGTAACTAAAAGTAAGCGAAAAATATTGCTGATATTTTAAATGAATTTATACATTTTTTTGTACGAAATCTCGGCATGCATTTTTAAACCAATTTAAAATTGACTGTTATCTATCGTTTATAAATATTAAACATTCTATTCAATTTAAACGTGATTTTGTGTATTTTTTTATCGTACAAAAATCAATGCAAATTTTAAATTGTACCACTAGAAATGTTCTTATTACAATTTATCGAGCCATGAAAACGAATTATCCCGTTCTTACATTGTTCAATTTAGACAAGTATATTTTACACATACAAACTGGAGATCCAAATACACGAAAAAATGATTTTACGTGTAATAAGAATATGCTAAAAGAAGGAAGAGAGAGAAATAGGAATTTCAATATTAACTATTGTAATAAAAGTTACAAGCGGCAAAACTGCATCGCAACATAAAGCTTAATAAAACTGATATTTGTGAGTACCGCAAAATACACTTTCCACTGTTCTGAATTCAAATTTAAGCTCAGCAAAGATGGGTCGTGCGCCTCGTTTTCTCCGAACATCTAAATTCGAATAAAAATAGATTGCGTATTCTTTGTAAATATTAATTTCAAAGGTGCGCTACGTCGCGCTGCATTCCCCACAAAATTCCTATCCGAATTGAAAAGAGGACGTTAGATTTCCATTTAAGAAAATAAAGGGTGTGCTGCGCGTTCCGAACAAAATTGATTTCGTTTCTTCAACATTCCCTTTGAGTGCAATTTTTTTCCATACGCCTTGTGCTTTGGTCTATTGTACAAATGATACCAAATGAAATCGTAAAAATAATTACACATTTTATCTCGTTTCCTATTAATTTCTTATAAAAAATAATTTGATCAAATTGGTTACTATACACTTACTGTCACTTTTGTGTATTTTACTTTTTTCTAGGTTCATTTTTCTCTCTTTTTTTCCATTTTGCTAACTGGACATCTACTCACCTGAAACAGACAACAGAAAACAAATACATGAGAAAACAAAGGCGAATCAAAAGTTGGGGACATTTAGTTCTTTTACTTTTGTCGGAGTATTTGAAGAGACATTTTAATTAATCCTTTATTTAGTATATATTCTAGTTGACGCTAATAAAAAAAATGAATGAACTATAAATAATCGTTTAAATTGTTTTTTGCTTCACTAAGAGAAATGTACAACAACAAAAATATGGATTTAATTTTTTTAAATATGTTCAAGAATATTTTTCAAAAATAGATTTATTTGTAGCTAATTTAATGTTCACGTATATAATAACACGATTGAAGTTGTAACTCATCATTAAGTTAGCGGAAACAATTATCAATAATCCTAAAAAGAAATACGTTATCCAACACTGCATTTCTGCGTATTTATTCAATTTTAATTACAACATTCTACACATAATATTTTGTTTTTCATGTATCAAACATTTATTTCAATATTTGTATTACAATGTTTTCCAAATATATCGATAATTTAAGCAGTTAAACAATATGTAAAGAACACATATTTATATTTATTTTATTTTAAATTATTCAAAAAAGGTTATCCCATACGGAAAAAAATATATATCAAAATGTATAGTGCGCATAACATATATGTACACACATTCACATATATTTTTGCATATATTTTTTGTTCCGTTAAGGGTAATTTAACTCATCTTTTAAAAATAATCTAAAAAAGAAAAGGCAAAAATTAAATCATCTTATTTATTCGGCATTGTGCAAACAGCATTATTCTAATTCAAAAATAACCCACATTGGCACGACAGTTATGCGTTATCAGTATAATCGTTCCTAAAAACCATCTGGCTCCATTGCGTGGTGCATTGTTCTTGAAAAGAGTCTGTTTAAACATCGGGTCTATTACAGAAACTAGTTTAAGAAACCGCAGAGACAGTGATTCTCAACCGGTTCTGCGAATTTGCCGGCAGATGGCTCGTGAATGTGCGCATGAAACGTAAAACGAAAAACGTTACCGCGCATGGTCTCAGATTTAGTGTACAATAAAGATAGGATTTCCCACGTTCTTATGTCTTGGTTCGTTGCTAATCGTCGAAATCTTTAAGGAAGTGGTACGTCACGGGCGATGGCATTCCCACCATGGCCAATTTTGACCTTGATTTGTCGACGGCAAAAAAATTATGACGCCGTCGTTTGTTATTAATAAAACCGGGACTTTTAAAATCACAAAGTCGACGCATCACTTTGAGCGTAAGTGTAATCTGGGAGTTAACAGCAAGCAAGGTGTTTCGAGCTGATTGCCGCGCGATAAATTGACGAATTAAAGAAATTAATGAACACTCCAGGAATGAGCTATCTCTCTTTCTCGGATGCAATATTTTTATTTTTTTGAAATTTAAATCGCTTTAGATGCGTGCAATTAAGAATAACGCGCTTGGGCTACGCGATAACGAGGGAAAAAGTGACGTTTCTTCAGACGCATTTTTTTACTCGCTACTATTGTCAGACCGACGATTAAATTAACGATATCAGTATACATTTTCAACATGATTACGACCTTCTAAGAGGAAATTAATCACACTTGCAAATCATCATGCCTGACTCTTTCGAGCGCCACACATTTTTCAAAAATTCCAGTTTTTTATCTCACTTCCTGCGAAAATGCAAACTTTTTTATATTGTAAAAGTTATAAAAAACAACAAAAAGAAAACAGGATATTGCTTTCAGAAAACGAAATTATTTTGTTCTTATACATTTTTAGTTCTGGCTGATGTCAAAGAATAGCAAGAAACCATATAGTAAACTCATGTCAATTAATAATTTCATAACCATTCATTATAATGTAATAATTCTCGGTAAAAGCTTGTAATGCAAAACTTTTGTTTATTTCCTCTGCGCGTAATTATACAACTTGATGGCGTCGGAAGGATGGAAGAGGAATAAAAAATGGCGGCGATGATAACAATTATAATAATGATTATCATCACGGTAAATTCCTCGCGTTTGCTCTTTAATTTGCACTGCCAGTGAAATGGTAAATTTCGTATTTGTTTGTCTGTATCTTCGCGCTTACAGTGCCGGTACAGTCAGGTCGACTGCTTAGCAGCAGCGTTCATTCATCTCGCAGATAAGCGCGAGATAATCCAGCTTCGCGCGCCTGCGCTGTGTTCGCAGGTACGAAGCACTCGCTCTATCTCGCTCACCCGTTTCATTCACAAAGTTGTTCTTGGTCGGTCTCTCGATGAGCAAGAAAGCGTTTGCCTCGAGCGATCGAGAGCAAAGCCAAGGCTCAACTTGTCGATTGTTCATAGTTACGCGATTTTATTTTTATTTTATTTCCTTTTTTTTTGTTATATTTTTTGTTGCGCTACTCTGATGGATCAAATTTTCATAAAAAAAGACAACCCAATAAAAGCGGCACAGAATAATTTCCCCTTTTGCTAACGAATAACTTTTTGCCTAATTTCTGAATTTTATTTTTCTCATTTCTCCTTCTCACTCGTGTGGTTTTCTGTATCCATCTTTTTCTTTCTTATAATTTTTTTTTTCGTTTTCTTGTTATTTTGTACTTTTACAACGAAAATTCGAACACACCGCGGTAATGAGAAACTTGATTTTTTCCCCGTTGACATCGGCTAATGGAAATTCGAATTGCGAGCACTCAACGTCCTCAGTTTGAAATTAACTACAATGAAGGAAAGTTTGTATTTTTGAATATACGGACTTTGCCTCGCATTTAGTCGATGAGCTTTTAACCATTCAAAAAAATTCGTAAATGGAACATTAGTATTGTTTTGTGGAAGGTAAAACTTCTCTGGCCAGATCATATGAAACTTATTATTTCAGACGATTTTACATGTATTAGTCTTATTATTTCAAATTAATCGCTTCCTTTATGTTTTTCAATATTGAAAATTATATTTCATAGCGTTTGTCAATGAGAAAAACATTTCAATAATACTTTTCACATAATTATATGACATCGTATTTGCATTAATCAAAAGTACTATTAAGAGAAATAAATAAACGTGTTGCTATGCGAAGAATTCTTCTGATTGAATTATTTTCCAAATCCCGCAGAGAGATATTATCACATTTATTGCGCTTAGTTTCTATATGAAATTAATTGATATTAAACCAACGTCAATCGTATGTTAACTTGAACAACTTGCTGTCAATACATACGACAAAACTATGATGTCTGCATAAATTTCATTAACAACAAATCATCACAAATTGTCGAAATCATTCAGTGATTTGAAATCACAAATGAAGAGTGCCTCGATTAATTAGATCTTTATTCGCAAACGCGAGATTATTAAATTTTTTTGTTCAAACTATTTTGATCGACTTTTGTGTCTCAGACAAATGTTTAAGAGCGCACATATAAAACAACCATAATTTTCAGAAGCACGGATACATCTTGACTTATTACTCAACTCAACTCGTGATTTTCGCAAACATAAAACGTCGGACATAAAATAAAATCCGTCAAAACGAGGACGAACAAGTTAAGCAACTTGAATTATCTGCAAAGCTGCGGATTTAATCAATAATATTCAACGAGAAAAGACGAAACTCGCGCGTGCAAAAGATCGTTATCAAAATATTAACAAATTTTTTTTTTTCAATTTTAAACTTGTAATTTTTGTAATTTGTTTACATAATTCATTGATCTAAAAACATTAAGAAAATTCAATAGCTCCAATTATTTTATAAAATTGCGTTTTTTAATATTTAAAAGAACTTATGTTGAATAATTTTGATTATTATTTAACGTTTTAATTCAGTTTGAAAAAGTGTATTTTTGAAAAGACTTTTTAAGCATGTCATAGTGAAAAGTCAGGAATCCAGAATTGTGTTTGTGTCGAAGAGCAGCCAAACTGCACCTGTAACATTTTGGTTTCATGCTGCTTTCACTTAACCTAATACTCGTACAGTCTCAACTATTTAATGCAAAACACGAATCGCGTTCGCTCTTACGCGCACACTTTTGATAGAATATACATTTCCCTTGCCTCGTTTTATTATTGCGCGTCTTTTTCATGAATTTTCAACCACGCCGGTTATGTTTTGCAAAGTTCATTTAAGCATTGAAATTCAAATAAAATATTACGTCGTCCTTTTTTACTTGCGCTCCACGAAAAGAATACATTTTTGTTCGAATTTATATATGCTTTACTCTTTTTCTCGCACTTATAAAACGATTGTTGCTTTGTTTGTCGGGAGTTTCAATCCTCTATGCTTGCCACGAATGAAAACAAAATAAATTTCGTTCTCATTTTCTTCGCGAAAAGTAATTTTCATCCGCCTTATACAAAATGATCAGTAACACCTTGTGCTTTTTCTATAGATGAAGGTGGTTTTTGTAATTTCTTTGGAATTTGGCTTAGCTTGCATCGTGTACATATATCGTCAATCAAAATACGGATTACATGTAAGAGCAAAAGTATTACGAAAGTTTCGGCATATCAGGTATGAGTGAAGCCGCGCGCATGCTTTGATCGTGCGGATTTCATGGCGGAACTAAAAATTGTGCGCCCGATTACGATCAAGTAAATAAAATCTCAATTCCAACGACTGCGACAACTCGGATCATTTTCTCGGGACTCGAATTTCAGTTTTCCAAGCAAGGGAATCGTTTCCTTATTTCAACGACCTTTTTGTTTTCATTTCATGAGCGAGTTGCGCTCGCAGTTGGAGTGAAATTTCATTGCGATAAGTTATATTTGCATGAACGCCTTACGTTGTGCTCGCACAAAAGTTTAATATGAATTCAAGTTGGGATTCATTTGGAAAATCTAATCGTTCAGAGGATTGAATGAGAAAATACGCGCGCGCAATTTTATGTCAACTTTGCAGTCATAAATGTGGAATGTCACTTTGAAAAGTTGTATCAAAATTTTTGCTTACTTTGAAATAGTTATACTTGCAATTGACATTTGACAAAATGTTGAATTAACTATTTTAAATAAATATGAATTCATCTGGCTGAATTGCTGACTTTGCGTTTATTCGTGTAAATAAAACGTTTAGAAAAAAGACCTTATTTTTTTAAAAAAATGTCAATTCAAAACAATAACATGATGGATAGAACATGATTTTTTTCTTGACTAGAATTTCATAATTTTATGCAAAATTGCAATTAAAAAATCAACTTTGTTTTTAAATAAATTCTTAAAAATTATTGTTATTCTATCATAATTTTCTTAATTTGCAAATTTAAATAGTATTTGCATTAATGAACATGTACAATGATTTAATACACAATTTAAATTTTGATTGAGCTGTGGAAAAATACTTAATTATCTCTAACGAACGAAATGCGCTTAAACAGAACAAAGTTTTAACTATTGAGGAAGTACGTAATTATATGAAGATCTATTGATACAATAATTATTTTTCCATTGTTCTCCTAAATGTTATCACTGAATATTATTTACGATTTACTAAATATTTAATGAATACTATACTTTATATTTTAACTTGTCAATTTAAATACAATAAATTTTGCTCAAAAACAGTTAGACTTCATTATATATTTTTGAATATACTTTAAATATTCATTTTCTCTTCACACAACTTCTCTTAATTTTTCTGTTATTTCTTTCTTTTATTCTAACTCATTTTCTCATTCTCACTGCCAGCTTTAAACATCAAGAATTTTATTCATTTTATTTATTTACTTTCCCAAGCAAGATTTTAAAAGTAACAAAAACGTTGCCTTACGAAGAAAAATAATAAAATTAAGATTTTTCCTGCGTGACCCATATTTAGCTTTTGGCAAATAACAATTTACAATAACAATAACAAAAAAATTCTAACCATAAAATTGTAAAAAAATCGACGTATAAAATGCATTTCTACAATATTCATTGGAACATTAACAGCTTTATTCACACGCAAAAGTCAGTGTTGAGTTGGAGGAATGACTTAAATTTTTTTTTTCATAAATAGTGCAATTTAATGCTACGAAAGCAAACGATATTTCAATGCGGATAATTATGTTTGATGGAATCGCCTTTGAGCAAGCTGACGCAGAATGAACGAGCAACAACCGCAAGTAAAAAAGCATACGCCATGACGACAGAATTAAATGGAGACAATAAAAAGCATTTTTGTTAATTAGGTACGTCGCAAATTTACCGGGCGCGTGCTCTTGCGGACGCTTATTTCTTCTTCAGGCGTTTAGTTTTCATTGTAGCGCCGCTTTCATTCGCTGCCTCCGGGTATTTCAAAACTAAGAGAACGCTGGAAAATAACGCCAACTTGTGACTCCGATTTCGACAAAGTTACCATTTATTCATTGAACCTGAGTCAAGGTGAAATTAAGTATCGACTTGTTGCAGTACAAATCATTTTGCCATTATAATAATGATAATAGAGAAAATTGTCAGTTAATTTTTTTCAGAAGTATTTCTTTTTATAACATAATTGTTTTCTTTTTCATTTTATTTTTTTAGTGTATATTTTATCAAAATATATTTCAGCTTTGATTAGTATTCAGTAATAGAAAATGACCAGATGAAGTTGTGAATAAAATATAAAATTGTATCTGAATAAATTTTGACGATAAACATTTGAATTTAAAAAGTATGAAAATAATTGTCTCAAATTGAGCCTTCATTTGCATCGTAATCGCAATTTAAAGTATCTGCAATCCAGTTTGAGATTCCGATAAATGAATTATAAAAACCCACATATACGTTGATATTAACATGCTAAATCAATTGACGAAACATTAAGTATTTTTTGAATTATATTAATTAGATGAAATGATAACTAAATGCTATTGAAAACGACTCTATTACAAGTTCTGCGAATCATCAAGCGAACTTGAAATCAATGTTTGAATCAGTTTTGATTTTGCTTTCGTTGTAACTAATGTAGCATCATGAAATTAGCATAGCTATAAAGATTGCAATAATCAGTTTGACAAGAACAAGTATTATGAAAAAACGTGTGTCCACAAAAATGAAAGGCATTCTCGAATGAATCACGCAAATGATATTTTGTTCTCGTAAATGTTGAATGTTCTTTTTAAAATCAATCCTTTTTTTCAAATACATTTGGCAGATATAAATACAGCTAAAAGCTGTGACTTAATGCTTTATGTTTTATGGGGCATCGTAACTCACGTTAAAAGTGTCGGACCGTCCTTATTACATCCTTCAATGTGATAATAATATAGCGTCATTCGTTATCATTTAAAATGCCCGTCGTTCGTTCATGCATATATGCTCCTTTCGAATTCCATTTTGAAATGTCATGACATGTTATGCATATTTGTGCTGTATGCATAAGTACACGTGTCTTTTCCATTCTCATGTCTTCTTTTTCTATATATACAAATATTGTATTCATAATAAGAACCATATTACTGCACACGAATTTAATATCGCTTATTGTGTGAGATTGTGAAGGAGACTAACGTGTTCAGCAATCTCTTATATAAATTGGTATTTTAGTCATATATATGCTGTAACATTTCGGTCGAAATTGTGTGCAAAAAATTAATCAATGAGTTAATAAAAATTGGGTCTTTCGAATAGATCCAATTTTTATTTTTATAGATGATGTTTGTACGAGTCTTTTTTACACATTTCATCTGAGAATGTTATCTCAAATGCAGTTTTTTTAATGCTTGTTTATATTTAAATAAACATTTTTTGTTTCACATTTTATTTGATATTTTTTAATCACAACTTGGTAGAGTAATTCCGTGTATCACTTCTTTTAACAAAAAATATACATGATGGCGAAAAAAAAAGATCAATATATTTTTCAATCAATAAAAAAATTTTAATAAACAAAACATTTTTACCAATAAATTTTTAAAAAATATATATTTTATTTATTTTAAAATAAATAAAAAGCGATTTAGTTTCACTGTAATATTTAATTTGATAAGCAAAATTTAGTTAATAAAGTCCATCATATCTTTCTGTGAAATTCCGATATTTCACCGAATTTTTTTTCAACGAGTATATTTATATTGTTTATTTATATCTAAATAATTTAGTCAGAAGCGGTCTGAAAATTTAATAATTAATCAAATATTTCTTGTTGACGTATTTATTTGTATTTCATGTTTTTATTACTGCTTTTCGTTGGACAAAAAAAAGAAATTCTCTTTAAATAAATAAATAGTATTTTATTTTACTCATATAGCCTATACACGTTACTTGGTGTTATTAGACATTAGAATTTACGACTGAAGTTGTTATAAAGTAATAAGTACTTTAACTTAATGTGTGAATTCAATTTATACATTTTATATGTAACAACAAATTGCATTTCCTTCTATATAATGTATACGTTCTGTAAAATAAGAAAATTTTGTTTTCGTTAATAATAATAATATTTAATCATGATAATCTACGTTCCTCTGCAATAATATGCAAAGGAAAATACATCAGTTATAATATTTTGATTAATGAATTGAATAATTTTATACTGAAATATTATATTTCCTATTAAATGAGTTGTAAAAGCATGTACAAATGTCAGCACCAAAAGCACAAATTGTAATTAATATTTTGAAGTTACACGATACTTGTTAATTTTCGAAACACAATAATTGACAATAGTTATTTTATTCTGCCTTTATATTTCATTTTTAAAAGGAAAAAATAAAAAGAAAAAGAAAAGAAAAAAAAAACCAAAGCGCTGGCTCCAAATAAAAGCCTCAAAGGTAGTACGCTCTCAACTGCACGATGTCCACGGTTGGCGCATACCGTGAGAAATGCGCGAGGTGTCATATTACTAATGCATTCTGTGCTTTCTAGCGTTTGCGTCGGTTTAGTTTTGTCGGTGAATTTATTTGCCGCGTGCCATAAGTCACAGTGACCAAAGAGAAATAAGGTATTCGCCGTGAGCGAAGAAAGACCGGAACGCGATGTTTGCAGCGAGAACCGCACACAAGCAACTTCGTACAAAGTTTGCCGCATCATTTAAAGCTAAAACTTGCGGCAAAAATGAGCGCAATTATAGTGCGTTGTTAAATTTATATTTAGCGTATGAAAAATAAGAAGAAAAACGAAGCAAATAAAAAGAGCATACAAACTGGAATACTTGTGCGAATGACCAATCCCTATTGGAGGACTTATTAAGCTGGATATCATGTTTTATGAGAAAGCGAAAAAAAATGACTGTAAATAAGAATCGAAAAGCGCAAAACGGGATTCGCAATATTTCCAATTTGGCAATTTCTTTGGAATCCTTATGCAGCTTTTTTATTTCTTTTTCTGACACTATAGTGTCAGAAAAAGAAATAAAATTTTTTCGTATACATTTAGTAAGTCAACGTCGCAAACTTGATATTAATGCAGGTTAACGAGGTGTTATTCTCATTTACAGAATTTCTATTATTCGAAGAATTATCAATCTTTTATCAAAATTGTGCTTTTACCATAGACTTGTTAATGAATCTTTTTTTTTTTCAACATTACTTTTTATGCTTTTAAAATAATCAGCCGTATATAGCAAAATTAAGAGAAACGACTTTTCAATTGCGGGAAGAAAGGAGGATTAAATAATAAACTGATTACGTAAAATAACGTTTGTATGAATAGAGTTCTCTGGAACGACATCTCGGAGGAAAATATTATACGAAAACGAAATTCCATAAAATTCAATTGCTTTTCAGTTACAATTTTCTCTGACATTCATATTATTTTAATAAAGAAACGTAATGTTTTAAGAAATTTTAGACGTAGTAATAAATTGTCTACCGCTTACCTATGATGAAAAATGATTTACAATATTTTCAACTGTCGGATTGTACGACAAATAGTTAATTTCAATTCAATGATTGTCATATCTTCAATAGGAATAAAAAAAATACAAAAAACGAAATATCAAAAAATATATAGAAACCGAGATTCAAGTATATTTACAACGAGGACATTACGAAACGTTGTACGATCGGAAATAATACTTTCAGGACATCCAAATCAATGAAATCGACAAATAAAATCCTCTCGTGATTGCAAACTTATATTACATATCGAAAAAATGGGGACTGAAGGAGGAAAGAACATGACTTGTTATCCTAGCTTAAATACGAAACTGAAAGAAGCAAAAAAACCATTTATAACCATTATCAGATGTCACATGGCGTTTCATATTCCAGACATATAAATTTAATATCCGCTACGGCAAATATCAGTTGAAATCTAAAGACAATCGTACGTCGCATAATACGAAATTCCACGTAATCCTAGTAGGAAATACAACTCAAATAATTCGACATTATACAAATGAACGTGACAGAAGAGTGATCGCAAAAAAGCATATAATTGCAGTAATAATCAAGTATAATGCAGTCCCCCGTTTCGCATAATCATAAATATCGAGGGCTCGTTTTGAGGCGAAAAATGCCAAATTTCTCGTCATCTCCTACAAATCATTTGTTTCAAGGGAAAAAGATAGAGAGAGACAGAAAACGAAATCGATGTACGTTGGATTTTTCATTGGTTCCACGACAGCAAGCAGAGCCAATAAACGATGCCCTTTTGACCAGTTTTAGCAATTGGTTGCAGAAGAATTATGACCCCCAAGTGTACATTCCGGGGTTCACATACAACATACAATTCACGTTAAAGTAGATAACGATTTCGAGCGCATTAAATTTGCGCTCGTAAACAAAGCATTTTTTATCGCCCGTAAGACGCAAAATTAAACGTCTAACATCTCTATTTAACCACGTTGCCCAAGAAATCGAACTAAATTACTCGCTGGGACTATTTCTTGGTTCGATTTAACGTCGAAATCGTATATTGAAACTCCCAAGTCGCCGAGATTTTTCTTCGATCTTTAATTAATTTAGCGATAGTGTCGCGCTCAATGCGAGATTTCGATTTTATTAATGTATCAGCTTTTTGTGTGACCGTCATTGTGAAACACATTGATTATCTCAATCGTGTTCGACGAAAAAGCTGCAAAAAAGGATTCAAATGGTCTAAAAAATATCGTATTATTTCAGGAAAGTGTAGTTTTTATTTTTTAAATTATTTTAAAAGAATAAATGTCCAAATGTACATAAGTCTTATGTTTGTTAGAAACTTGTTCATCCCTTTTAATAGACTTTAATAAACAATCAATTTTAAGATTATATTATTTTTTATTTTCGTTACAATTTCTTATTTACGTTAAAAATCAGAATTATGGTTTGTACAAAAAGTTCCATAGTACTTATTATTTAACTTAAATCGTTCAATAGAAATCAACTTCAATGATTGAACAATTTGACATATGTTATTTTTGAACAAAAATAATTCATGTGAAATTATTTTGTACAGACAAATATAATTGCGATGCACCAATAAACACTGACTAATCGGCTTTACTTGTTTACGGAAACACATTTCATAATAATTGATATTTGACCAAATAAGCATTTTTTTGACGAAAGATTTGGATATGCAAAATCAAATTAATATGTTGAAAAAATTTACTGACATTTTTCTAATGTTTATATTTTTGTTTAAAAATGAAACAAATGTTCAAAGTTAAAATAAAAACGTATATTTAATCATATTATATATACGTAAAACAATTACAGTTTAATTAAACAATGTACAAGTCTAATTATATTAAATTAGCAATTATTGATAATTAATTATTGATAATTATAAATGTAACAAATACATGTAACAATATATGCAACTTGATGAAGTTAGATATATTGTTACATATATTTGATGAAATAAGATAAATACATTTAACTTTAGCGAATATTAATATGTTATTAAATTTTAAATCACTTATCAAAAGAATATCAAAGAAATCAAAGTTCTTTCATAAATTAACATATCGTATCATGTCAGTACCTAAAAATTTGTTTTTGGGATAATCAAAGGCTTCAACTAGACATAAAATTCTGAAATTCAGTTGCACCTGCATCTAAACACACATACGCCAGGAAATTTATTTGAAAACTTATATTTAAGACATGTATACGCTTTTAGCATTTCCATTTAATAATCCACCTTATTAATCCAATCTCTTTTAACAGACAAACGTACACGTTGCTCATGTCAAAACATCAAAACATCAAAACATGAAAATGTTTTCATAATAACATTTTCCTGATATATATACTGGACTAAAAACTTAGCGGTATCAGTAATTAACTGGTTTAGTTTAAATGATACATTAATAAAAGTTAATTAAATTAACTAAAAGGTTAATTTAGTTTGTATCATAACTTTCGACTATTCTGCTTAATTACCTTGCTGTGTGTTTTCCTTGCTAAATATCGCAGTAAACAACTTTTTAGAATATAAATTTATTATGTTAGTTTATTTAAATTAATAATTGTAATGTACTGAATACATTTCAAATAATTATTTTAGAAATAATAAGCATACTATATTTTAAAGTTTTTGTTCGTTAAATCCCAAAACTAAAAAAGGGAACGTAAATTCTGCAACCACAGATTACAGGGGAAAAATTTTACCAATCGATGCATGCTACAAATTGAATTTGCTTGCGGACAACAAAACTGATCATAAAATACATTTCGTTGTAGCACCAAAATGTTCATAACCACTGTGGTCGAAACGATTATAAAGCCGCTTAAACTAAGTTATAACTTGACTGAAAATAGTTACAAGACTTTGTAATGTAACAACAACACTAAAGTTCAGTTTCTACTGATGAACAATATCGTTTTGGTGTTATAATCAATCAGGAAGTAAAGATGCAAAATATGTCACACGTTGCAACACTTTCGATTATACAGAAGTCGTAAGTACATGCAAATGCATTAACATTAAGAGAGATAAATTTAAGTTAGGAAATTCAATATTAAATTTGTTTCTAATTCAATATTAAAACTCGTTTATACATATAGTCTTGAAATTTCAGTAAAATGTTAAAGAAAAACTTAAAAAAGTTTTTCTTTCTTGTGTGAAAGAAAAACTTTTTTAAGTTTTTCTCTAATAATAAATGGCCAATAGTCATATATATCTAAAATTTATTGTCCATTACAAAAAAAGGAAAAAAAATCAATAAACTTTGCGATGAAAGCAAACAAAATAACGGATGAAAAATGAAAGATGCAACAAGCTCAACCAATCATATAAGCCCAGCACCCTTTCGTTTTGCACTTGCCTTCATTCTCATCTTTCTTTCTCATTTCATCTGTTTTATTTCTCTGAGTCTATACTTGTCCTTTTCCTTTTGTTCTCACAAACACAAGAAAATAAAGCAAAACTCCGGCAAAGATCACGAAAGCAGTACAAACCGCAAAAATGCTGGAAGTGAATGAAAGCAGGTTATATGGAGTGGCATAAATACGCCGGAGCGTTCATTTTTGATGGTTGGATGGAGAGTATGCGTGCAATACGATGGCGAGTGAGGTGCGAACCCGCGGTGTCATGTCTTTGACAATGCTAGGAGCCTCAGAAGCTCGGGTTCTCGGGCAAAGCTGTTTTCAGACAAGGGACACCGACTAAACGTGGTTTTAGCTCAAGTTGTGGCTACTTTATGTCCTGCGAGTGCACGTCCACACGCTCGCGTGCATACGCGCACAAACGTACATATCCGTAGACGAGATTATTACGGTGCCCCCAGCCTCAAGTATTCAGCCAGCCAGAGACAAAGCGGAGCAGGCTTGTGGTACGGTGTAAGATTGGCTTCTGCGGATGATAGCCTCAGGCATTACGGACAAGTTCTCCTCTGTGTAACAGGACTAGTAAATGTCTTTCCGTCTTTCTATCCTTCTATATATGTATATACACCTTTATGTGTTAGCGGTACATATATGTATATAACTATTTACATCGAGAATGCAGATATACCTATATATAATAGATAGCTATATATAATGTCAATTATATATTTATGCTTGCGTAGATAGAAAAGATAAGATGTATTGTGGGTTTATAATATGTCGAGCGAGTTTTCGTGTTTCCTTATTACACATATTATGATCCTTTTAATCTACAGTTCATTTAACAGAATATTTCGTCAAAACGACAACATTTCTGCAAAATCAATAAAATAATGTAATATTATATAATATTATATAATAATATAATAAAATACACGAACGGAAGATAATTTTTTTCTCATTACTATTTATTTCATGTTGGCAACGTAGATTTCTTTGTTAAAACACTTATAAAGTAATATTTGTGCTAAAAGTAAAATAATTTCACGAAAATAATATATATTTTTAATATGATTAAACAACATTAAACCATAAATAATCATAGAATAATTTATCTAAGTCAATTTAATGTCACTTAGCAACTGCATTTTTGCATTAATACGTATTATTTAATATTTTATCTTGCGTGATTGACAAAAGACTATGAAATATAAATATGAAGTATTTATGTATAATAATATTGCATTAACTAACATTTCACGTGATGATTGTTGGAATTATTTATGCAACATAGCATAATTTATAAATGCTCTAATTTAATGTATTTGAAAAAATAACATTTATATGATGCTTTAACGTTAAATATATATATTTATACATATGTATGCCTACCCTGTACATGGATTATACCGACATTATACACGAACGAGGTTTAAAGACAAGGATGAGACAGTGAGATAGGGAGTGGTAGAAGGAGAAACTGAGCTCAACGAGATAAGGCTGAGAAAGACGGCAAAAAACGAAGACGAAAAACGACAGTAACCGAGCGAGCGTTAGCTGCAGGTGCACCGGAGTCACTCGACGTTCGCGTGGCGCACGAGGGAGAGCGCACAGCGGGGTCGCCTGCTGCTAAACAAGGAGCGCGCAGAACCGGTTCCGCGTGCGCGAGCGCAACGCGTTGCCATCCTTCGCGGAACTCGAACGAGAACTAAAATTACAAGCGCTCAACGATGTGCGCGTTTACCGCGTATGCAAAAATCATCAAATTACCCATCAATTTTAGCTCGATGACATTTCAAGTTGCGACGAATTCTTGAAAAAGTACAGTTGTTCAATTTTGTTGTACTTTTTGCTTTCATTTTTCCTTATTCCTTAATGATTTTTTCCACTTTTTTTATTATGCGCAAACGAAGAAAAGGGTTTCCGTCGAGTCCTTTGCCTGAAGGTACTGAATTACACGGAGTTCTCGAGCGTTCGTTATGAGAACGCAATACAACTTCTCAATCAAGCAACTTGGGTTCTGCCGGATTGCAGTAATTCGAAGCGTTTATTGTCTTAATAAGCGCAGAGAGTTGCCGTTGTGGAAATGGTGCGTGTGGGAGATGAAGTGGGTGTTGAGCGGCGGAATTGATACAGTTATATATGCATAGGATCAAGAAAGACAAAAAAAAGGAAACAAGTTGGAAAGTAAATGCGACAAAATTTATGGACATTGTTCATTCAATTCGAAAATGGTCTTTTTGGGTTTGAAGAAATATGTTTGCCGGCAAGCGCATAAATAGTCACATACAACACGATGTATGGATATACCAGAGAATAAAATTCATCTCGTTTTTTTCTCTTACTAGATAAAATATTCTGTATTTATGAAAGTGGCTATCGTTTATTCGACGTATAATATACATGCAAAGGTTTATTTCATGAAGGTTTATATTTTCGAATCAATCTAGATTTTATCATACAAAGAGTTGTGCAATTTTTATTATTCTTTGTAACATTTAACGAAAATCCTTTAATGATGTTTTCTTTGAAATATAGTTTATTTAGAGCGAATGAAACTTTGTTTACAAAAATTAAATTTGGCGATGTTTAATAATAATAAAGAAAAAGAAAACGAAACTAAAAGTAACTACGTCTCCGACCCCTTAATGAAAGCATTTCATCAAAGGAGTTGAAAAGAAGCTCTTTACTTGTTTCAATTATTTGATTATGTCAATCCGAGCAAACGTAAACTACAAGCCACACGACTTCTCGCAGAAACAAGAACGAAAGCATACAAAGACGCCACTCGTTTGTGTCTCTCTTGTCGCCATGCACGCGCGAGCGTCATCATCCGTGATGTACTTTGACTTAACTCCCTCGTTTTTCCTTCTCGCCATTACTTTTTATACGTGCGAACTTTTTATACTACGACGATCGGCCAGTCTTATATAAGAACAAATAAAATTTATTTTCCGATCAAAAGTTCAAACGTGTCTGCTCAATCACACCAAGAATGCAACAAACGAATGAAAAAAGCAATGAGAAAGAAGGTTTCTTTAAAGTAAACTGTTAATTAATAACTTTGTTAAGGAAAATGGAAAAATCTAATTTTTCGCAGAAGTATTAATCCAAAAGTTGTTGATAATAGTCACACAGTGTAGTCGACAATTTTTTTTAAAAGTTGAGAACTAGTTGTTGAAATAAAAGCTTTTTCTCGAACACTATTTTTCCTAGTAAATCATTTTTATGCAATGACATTTTATCCAAAATCTTTTTGTTGCGGTAAATGAAGATTTACAGTGTTCCATTTGCAGAATAAAATTTTGAGCACTAACGACATTTGATATTGCAACATCGACGAAAAACAAAGTAACGAAAGCTCTTTGCTTTACTATCTTTGAACGTTCGTCGGATACATCTCAATTAACACCTGCAAAACTACGCATATATCGAGCATCTTTCTCTCTCGCGCAACCAATTGCAGCTCAATTTTGTCGATCATCTTTGGTTTTTCTTTTCCAAAGTCAGTGGTAATTGCGCGAAATGTGTTTTGCGCGGACAACGAGATTTACGGATGCGCAGAGTTATTCACGAGTTTTCATTTCCACGCCATTCGATGTTGAGTTGTTAACGCGCTGCTGCACTTTTGTTCCGAAACAAATGGCGCGCCGTACCGAACCATCCGCTCGTTCAGGACGTCCAGGTCATTTTCGAAATTGTACCTAATAGAACGCTTGCGCAAGCGCTTTGCTTTGTGTATGCAAACGAAAAAACAAACACACTCACACACATACGTACATCAGAGAGAATAAAAAAAAATGTTACCACCGATGCAGCCGATAGGAGGATCTGATGAAAAAGTATGGTGGAGAGTCATTGCGCAATTTGCGTTCGCTTTTTTGTGGCTTGAACAATTTTTGATGAATTTACATTGGGCTCGTAGGTTTCTGCAGGTCATTTTGATAAGTCAATCGAAAACTAAATTGAAGCATTATTCTTTTAATTCTTCAAATCTCTTGCAATGTAATCTCAGTGGAATTTGGAAATTAAAATCGATGAATGTGCACAATAATAAAAGCTTTTTCAAAGAACAGAAGAAATTCAAGTACGTAAATCAATTGTTTCTATTGGTACTTTAAATCACGTAAGTATTGAAAATGTAAAATTGTAATATATTTATCACTGAAATAATAATGATGAAGTTCCATTTCAAACGTAAAATATTATTTATCCATATCACGCAAGCTTTTGTAATAAAATGAGTACAATTTTAAAGGAAAATCTGTTATATTAAAAATGATTATTCAACAATATCGTAGTATCGATAAAAGGGAAATAAAAAAAGAAAGCAAACGTTCCATTTTCATTTTGATTGAAAACATTTGCGCGCATGATAAATTACCACAATTAATTGTGCTCGCGTGAACGAGAATAATCATATTATCGAGACGCAGAAGCCGAGAATTATTACTAAAATTAGACTGCGCGTCAGCCTGCAAAAATTGGCATTACATTTTTAATTGCCTGCGACTGTTTTCTATTACGCCTCTTTTCTTTCTCGCAAAACTTAAATTACACGTAATAAATAATTAAGCATAATAACTCAAACCACCTTAATCGATAAAGTTCATATTTACTTGGTAAACAAACTTCGTCGGCAGAGACCGAAAAAACAGGCAGGAGTAGTGGCGTGATTAAACAATGCTCGAACTTTTGTTTATCAGAAACCATTTCAATATACGAACACACGGCAAAAAAACTTTAGCAGTTCATTAATTATTAGAGCAGAAATGTTACGTAAAGTAGCCGAAAACTCAGTACAACGTTAATAAATTGCACAAATGTGTAACGTTTGTGCACTCTAATGAGATCGAATTGTCAGCATTGCCACGTCTTATTTTACGTTTAAGATTTTAGGAGTGTCAAGTTCCAGTTCAAAGGAGACACGTAAATTACATGCTGGTAGTTTGAAGAACGCCCAATTACATAACGCTCTAACTACACGTAATTTTGTCTTTACGATATCATATTTATTTGTGTTACAGTGCGACTTCAAATTGCTTGTCGTTAAGGAAGTCGTATGATGGTAAGTAAAATTTAAAGGGTTTTTTTATAATACACATTGAGTCATTGTTTAAAGTTAAGTTCCATAATTATTTTTGTGAAATGTTACTGAGAAACATCACTGAAGAAGATAATTAGTTCTTAAGAATATCATGTTAAACTATTTTTTTTTCATTACACATTTTTAAAACCAAAGTATTATTACTCGTACTGTGGATGGATTATAATTATTGTTATTCATTATTTATCATTTAAAAAGTTTTAATTAAAATATTTAAATAGTAGTTAATTCAATACAACTTTACAGGGTAAAGTTAACATAAACTAATGTTAATTTAAGTAAATTTTAACTTTAAAAGTGATTTATGACTACTTATACAACGTGCTTCATTTAATGTAATGTATATATCTTTATAAATATAGATTATAAAGCAAAATAATATATTACCATAAATCATATACACACAATTCTTATAAAGTGATAATAACAATTTAAATGAAAACAAGATTGTAAACGGGGATCATTTGTGACTTGTGAGATACTATCATTTATGATGCTAACTAAAGCATTACTCAATTTATTAATGTCTCAATAAACATTAGCACAAAATATTCGTGGTTAATCATATCGGCAAATTCACAAAGAAATCAAAAGAATGTAATAAGATGAAAAAATTGAACCATCTTAAGTTATAATTATGTATTTTTATTTGATTTACTTATTCTAATCATTTATCATATAAATCGTGCGGATGAGTTAATTTAACTTGAGAATCTAATGATAGAAATGTATATTATCTTACATGATTTGTCTTGCACTTTTTATATATAGCAATCGTGAGTGAAAATTGACAAATAATGCATAAATCGTTGAAATGAGTTCTTGACGCCGGATCTAGAAAAAGTATGGAGCCAAAGAGAGCGAAAATAAATGCTGGCTAATGATCAAAATAATTGGCTTAAGTCGTTAGCAAAGCATACATACACGGATTATGCATTTTCAGGCGCGTAACTTGGCTTATAATTCACGGGTAATCCTAAAGAACAATAGTTCTCATGCTCATCATAACGTATTATGCATTCGCGTATATAATAAATACAGAAATGATTTCGCGCTTAGGCATTTTGGATTGTCTATTAACCCCGCATCCGGCGCTTATCACGAGGAAGAAGCGACCGGCATTGTCATTAACGAATCCATCGGGATCACTGGCCGCGAAACTTTCTCACGTTCTTTGACGCTTCGCGGCCTTAATCAGCGCGTCTGTCACGCAACAAATGTGCTACGTTCGCGCTCGACGCTTCATTTCCACGTTTCAGTTCGGCCAGCGTTGAGTCGGACGAGCCGATTCTCACGCCACGCGAACATTCGCCGCACGACAGTCTAGTTTAGAAGCATTTTCATCGCAAAATCTAATTAAGTTGGGCGCAGAAAAGATGAACCAGAACGCAAACTTTACCGTGATAAAACGAATCGCGACTTTCTATGCTACTGATCGCGATCAAATGAGGTCGAGCGATAGCTCAACTTCAAAACTTGCACCCTTTTACCACTCAAATTAATTAATTAATTATGACTGTCTATTAGCGAATGTTAACTGATTTTTTGCATTTTTATGCGAATATTATGCTGTAATTAAGATATTAGATCAAATAATAATCCCATTCAAGAAATAATTCTATGAGAACTTAAGTCATTATTTCTGCTATACAGAAATGTTTAATTTATTGTTTCAAGTGTTCAAAAACATTATGGACATCTTTTTTAGCTCTTTAAAATTTAGAAGATGAATATTAATTTGTATATGAAAAAGTAGTTTTGAAAAAAAACACATTTATGCAATAAAACATAGATCTAACACATCCATAAGATCAGTTAACGCTTAAAATGATGAACATAAAATTAAATAGATAACAATTTAATTATATAGTCGCACTTTATAATTATGGAAAATATAATTATATTACGTTCATGTGAAATGTCTATCGAAATACTTATTTTTAAACAGTGTTTTTTTGTCTTCGTCGTAAATAAAAAAAAATATAAATAAATATATTTCAATAAAAAAATATTATGTATATATCGTAATAATGACTTCTACCATAATCGGATTACATCCTCGAAACAAGCATCCAATATTCTGCTTTGATTCTTAATCACAAACATAATTGCAGTCATGCAAACATGCAATAATCGAAATTCAATAAATCAACATATACATAATTCCAGTATGTAAATATAGACAAGTCAAAATTAACTTTTCATTTATCCTGAAATTTTTTAAATACATTTTTACACATGTCAAGTTAAATTGACGTAAAATTTAAGGAAGAAATTGAAACGAAATTTGTATTAAAAAGTATACTATTAATATTTAGAAATTGATTTCATATTATTCTTTGTAAAAATCTGAAAATCTTAGAAAAGTAATGTTTAAACTGTGCATCATAAAATAATAACAGGATAAACCACGAGAAGCTTAAACTTATAAATTTGCACTTGGAAACAAAGTGATACCTTTAATGCCGAGCGATTTAAACAGAAATCCGAGACGATATTGTTTCTTCGCCAGCGCATTAAAACGTGCCATAAATTTATAATTTGAATGACGAAGTTGTACCAGATAGCCGAGGCTCTCGATAACTACATATCGCGAGCGTTGCTGAAAAAAACTCGCAATTACCATAAATCGGCTCTAAATGTTCGGGCTAACGTCGCCATAATAACATGAATCATTTCTCACGATTTAATCTATATTGAATCAGGGGGGAACACGATTATTATGGATTTAAATAATTTATACGCGCGCAACCGACGTATGTTTTATTGCAAGATTTGTGGAATGATCGAGAACTCGAAATAGAATAGTAAATCAAGATCTCGTCGAGTAATTCATACGATACTCCTACGTTAAGAAGTACAACTATTAACAATTGTTGATGTCAAAATGAAGAACTTTATAAATCGATGGGAGTTCATTTCTACGACGACGACATCATGCAAATAAAGACGATAAATCAGCGTCGTCGAGTTCTCAACGGTTATAGGTTTACATGATGACAGTGGTGCCATCATAACGAGACGCTTGTAAATATTATCCAAACCAATTGAATTGCGTATTGAAAATGTATTTTTCAATGATAGGATTATCAGTGTTGCGTTCATAAATTTGTATCAAGCACAAAAATCACGAGCATAAATAAATACGCAAATACATACGCGAACGTTAATGCGTGTTGGCATGGGTAATGTCGTCGACGCAAACTGAAATTCGATGTTGGTACACAAAGTCGAAAAAAAAGTCAATGCAATTTTTTTTACCTGTTTTAAGTGAATTTAAAATTTCATTTATCTGTTAACGTTCATTTGGAATAAATGGAAGTCTCGTGACATACCTGAAACAAAAAAGAGAAATGTGGTTATTAATTTAATGTCGTTGAACATGTGAAAGATTTGTTTACTTTTATTCTTATTTTGTTTGTTTGTCTTGACGATTGAAGCAATTAATGCTAGATACGATCTTGATTAATGGAACATACGATGAGAGAATTGGAGTGGTTGATTAATGGTTCAAATAAAAAGATTGTCATTTTGTTTAAAAACTCAAGAGCTTTTCGATTGTGAAAATTGGCGATACAATCTACTCCTAAAGATACATATTTAATTTGGTCAATTTGATGTTGATGCTTTATTAATATCAAGATAAAAACCTCTACTAAATATGATTATGCACAGTGGAAATTCATTGTGAATATAGTATATTATATTATATGTATTATCATTATGTTATTATATGTATTGTGATAATAGTATTTTATATCAAACATAATAATTTTTCTCAAACAAAATGTAATACTGTTTCTTAATGTCTAAGTAATTTCTCGATTTACTTTTTTCTGTCTATGCAAATATCTTATTACTGTTTTTGCATTTCCTCCACCCTTTATAATCTATTAAATTTTATGCTGTTAAGGTACAAACGAAATTCCGCAGTTTCAATAATATTAAAACCTCATTATAACAAAACCTGTCTCTATACATTAAGCCTAATTGTTATGAAGACGAATAACATTACTAGCTGCGCTATGTCAACCGCAAAGTTTGCGGTTTGTCTCCTGCCAACAAACTTCGTTATTAATCAAGTCAGCATTCTTTTTCTGCTACAAGAAATCTGTTTAAATTCTCGAGTTGGGCATTCATTTTAAGATCTCGTCGCTCTATTTCGGCGTTCTGAATATTGCAATGAAAGCCGTCAAATATTTATCACTCCAATACATTATAGCAAAGTTGCAACAGCAAGCAGCAGATTATTGTACTTTTCATAGAGTCGCGCAATTTTTATTTTAGCCCAAAAATATATACGATATTGAATGAAAGCTTTGGAGTAAAAAGGGTTGGCGCGTAGGGTTAAAGGAATGGAATTGTGCGGGAAGGCAACATTGATAAGGTCAGACGTTGCTTTATCCAAATGCATTTCCCAAATCGGAATGAAATGCAACCGACGCGCAGTTCCCAGGAATTCGAGATATGTCAGAATGCATTGGAAGCAAGTAAGACGGTCATTCGGTGTCTTCGGCAGGAGATTGTGTGACTGAGAATGGAAAATTGAGAGATTCTCACAACGATCGATCAGTGTGGCGATCGCGCATTCGCGCGCAACACTCGAGGATCGAGTTCGTAATGGCAAACCGCGTTCCAGATATTCGTATCGGAGCGTTCTCTCAGAGTAACAGAAGACGACCGCATCAGATTGTCATGTATCCGCCACTTACACTTGATGCCGTGCTAGACACCAGCGTCCACGACAATAGCCATCGCCGCAAATGTCACCGCAGATTCATGTCAAAGTCGATTTTTGTCACGCTGCGTCGTAAATGATTTCGTTTACACAGTCAGACGTTTATCTCGCGGTTTTATTGCCACACGGCAGGTCTTTGCCATTTGAGATGACGCGCAAACATGAAAGTAATTTGTTGATTTAAGAATATATGACGTAATTAAACAAAACAGTATTTGAATCAACGAAATGTGTTTGTTTTAACAGTCGAAAACTGTGTAAGTTAATTTATATTTTCCCAAATTTACACTGAATTTATTCTAATTAACATAAATACTATTTTAGGGAGTATAGTCAAAGGTCACATGAAATGTTATTAATAATTGGGATCTCCAAATTGCCATTTTAATTAGCTAATGTATATTAACTGATTTAGAATTAATAAAGTTTGCATCTAAATTGCAGAATATAGTATATTATATATTACCTTAAATATGAAAATTGTTGTATGTTTGTTTAATTATAAGTTGTGTATAACTACAAATTGAATTAATATAACAATAGAAATTTAATATTACATTGTATATATAAAAAATATTATAAAAAGTAATATGATAAACATAAGTATTTAAATATTTAGGTCTTCGAATTATTCATCAATAATATCCTAAAAACTTTACTAAAATTATGATATATTCGCAAAAATGTTGTTTTTTATCACGTGTTAATTTTACGCTTAAATAACACGTTATAATTATATATATTGGATTGAATTGCCTCATTTATTACAACGAATTACAAGTTGTTGAACATAATTTACACATTCATGATTTACCATCCTAAATAAATAATCGATAACAAAACAGAATATCCGAACTAAATTTGGACAATTTTAAGGGCAAAATAGACAAAACTGTAGCGATGCATCAAACTTTGTTTTAAATATGCTTTCCTTTCAGATTCAAATTCGGTTAAAAATTATTTTCACGTTAAAATAAAAAAAATACTTTGAAATGCTTTGGTTTATAGCGCAGAAAATAATTTTATCACACTTAATTTTTTTTATTATAATGATTTCATTCATTAAATACGTTAAAATTAAATAACGAAATAATCTTGTTAATTTGAAAAATTATTATATTATTATATTATTCAAATGGTGTGAAAATGTCATATATATATCGTTGATAATAAATGCCAGAAATCATAAATATTGGAATGCATTCCTTTCCAGAAAATCGGGACCAATAAGCGGCCGAAATCTTTTATTACGAGTTCGAGGCATAAACAACGTTTGACACTTGAGCATTGAAACACGAAAAAAACATCGTCAAGATATTTCGTTGTTTATAGCGCGAGTCATAGCGAGCGTCGCTTTCGGGATAATATTTGCAAGCTGATATGAAGCACAAAACGATCGGGCTCATGTTTGTGCCCGAAAGCCGATAGGTTTATAAGTTTCGACTTTTCCAAGCGAGTATTGGCCGCTTGTGAGGAGTCAACTTCAAACGACAACGACGTGCCATTCGATCGGCTGGATTGTTATCGGATTTTCATAAAGCGTGTTAAAAACGATTCGCGTGCTCTACAACGTCATCGTAATAACTAAGCGTTTTCTTGCAAAAACCCGCGAAAATATTTCGCCGGGATGTTTTTTTACTAAAAAGTGCGCCAGATTGTTTTTGACATATTGTTCGGAAATACGACGAACTTGCCTGGGTTGCTCCAACTGGCTCGAAGCTTTTGATGGCCGTAGCGCAAAATAAACGAGTGTTTGCAAGCGAACTGGAGATCTTATGCTTTTTAAACATATCACGTATTGAAATTTTATGTTGCTCGCTAGTTCGAAGACTCCAACATAAAGTGATTGATGAAGGGTGTGCGAGATTTGTTGTAGTTATAAATTTATTTTTGTGAACTACATAAGAAAATAATGTGTCTGTAAATTACAATGGTAGTGAAGTAATTTAATATTTTTTCCACTAGCACATATAATGATATTAAACTCAGTACACATTTTACTCATTTTTACTATTTTTTACGCGCACATAAACTTTTTAATGATTTTTATTCGTCAAATCCAAAGTTAAGCTTTTGTATAAAAAATGTAAGTTTATAGAAAAAGAAAACAAAAAATTGCCGTTTTTAAGCCAATATTGTAATATTGAACATCAAATATTCAATACACTATATATTGATTTTATGTTAATACATAAATGCTTAAATAATATCTTAAATATGCAAGCTTAACCTCCTTTAATTAAGACTTGAACTGTTTATTATCCTTATAACTTATTATAATACTCTTCTGTAGTCATATCTTAATTTAACATACATTAAAACATTAACTGTCACATTATATGGAGTTACGCGCGTTTAATTATGCAATGTGTTCAACACTAGAATAAAAGTTTGAAAAGTGCAAACTTTAATAAAAATTATGTGGAATTCACATTACATGTGATTGCATATTCAAACATTGATTGAATAAGCATGCATAACCATATCTTTTGTCCACATAAAATATTAAAATAAACAATAGAAATCATAGATAATAAATCATAAATAGACCATATATAGGAACATAGCCAATTAATGCTATAAAATAAATCGTCTTTTTTATCTTCATTGCACTATTCTCTATACTTATTTCACTAACTAATATGCCATATAACAATGAAAAAAAGAACCAAGCTTAACAATAATTTTATAATTGGTCATGGAATAGTACAATTTACATAAGTTTTTTTTCGTGTATACAAATGAGACGTTTCTGTTTTGCACACTAAAGAGAATGAAAGTAAAACGAGAAAGGGAAAGACGAAGAAGAGTATTTAAAACACACTTGAAAATGTTAGCTCATGTTAAATGCAACAGAGGACTATGGAAATAATGATTTGTACAATTGTAAGCTTTGTACCGTTATGTTGGTATCGCGACACAAGTGTAATCGATATATACTCAAATGTAACAAACAGTTTTTATACAAACCAAGTGCATACTTAATGGAATGGAAACGCGCGTGAATGACACGAAATACGTCCAAGCTTTTGCTTGGCGATCGATTTTCGTTGCATAAGCCGTGACAAAAAGCGCCGCGCAATAGCAAATACGTATTGTTTTGACGAGCAAATCGCATTTTGTTTCAACAGACAGTAATACCGGAAAGAGAAATCGAACGACAAATAAGATTTCCTAAGGAAGTATTCCCATTTTGTCTCACCCTGATGTTTGTTATTGCTTTATCGAATGACCTGACTCTTCCGGTTGCAATCAAAAAGCCGGACGACCGATTATTAGAAGAGAACACGTGCGCGCTGATTTCAATTTTCACAGACCGCGCGTGTGTTTTGACATTCCCCTGGGTAAGCTTTAACGAGTGTATGATTGAAGTCGGATAAATTTTGGATGGCTCTATTGGCTGCCGAAAAATTGTATCAATATTTAGAACTTGTTAAATTTGATATTTGATTGCCTATTGAACGAAGCCGAAACCGCACGTTTTCAAAGTCCGCAAATATTTTTTTTGCTTGTTTACCATTGGCTGACAGAATTTACAGACTGTCATATCAAATGGAATTTGGAGTAAACGGATGATTTATTAAAGCATAATTATAAGGTACTGAAATTTAATGGATATCAATCATAATGAAGGTTTTTGCAATATACAAAAATATCAATTCACATAACCAAATAGTATATTTATTAAAATTAAGATATATAATTGCGAATAGAATGTGAAATTGATATAATAAACAAATATATTTAATTACGTAATTGAAGTGAAATGGGAATTTGTGAATGTGTGTTTAATGTTATTTAAAATCTGTTCTGATAATTAATCGTAATCCGACTCGTAATCGTAGAATCCGATTTTGATGATAAACTTTATTATAAATTAAATTACTACTACTAATAATAAAATAATATTAAGTAAAATTAAGTAATAATTTTACAGTCAAATCTACCCTAATTCCGTTACAACATCATTGTAACATTCTATTTAACGTAAATATTAATATATAAAATTAGATTTTCTGAGAAATGAACTGTTTGGAAAAAAAACCTGAACTTTTATTTTGATATAGACAATAACATAAAATAAATAATGCACATACAATAAAAATAGACATTTCGTAAAATAAATATATCAAAACTTTTTCCTCATAAATGATAAACAATAAACGTATTCAATTGCAATTTTGTTTATCTAAAATGTTTATATTTTTTGTTTAAAAATCAAAGAAAAAATTTGAAATATAGTAATTCTTATTCCCATAAGAAAACGTATTAATTAACGCATTGTTGTTAGAATTAGAATTAACTATATCAGATTGTCAAAAAGTGTTTAACTATTGAACAATGAAAATGCCAATTAGACTTAGAAGACGGTGTTGAGCGGCTCTTGATTGTGCTACACCGTGGAAAAGCTTAATTTAATAAGCGAAAATGTAATATCGCTAATCTCATCGCAAAATCTCAACTAGTCTCTTATAGCCATACTTATGATGTTTTCTTTCTTCCTTCCTTCGGTACTTTTTGCCTCGCTCGCGCGAAAACAAAACTGCCTTTTCTCTGTGCGCGCGTCTGCTTTGATTTATCCACGATAGTGTTTTTCGTGCGATCCGCACGTTTTCTCAAACGCGCTCGCCTTACAAGGTACGCGATCGTTGAACGAACAGTCGTATCTCCGTATCGGGAGTATGACGAGATTTCATACACAGGCGAGAGAAAGAGAGAGAGAGAGATACTCGTTCGACCAGCAAACGATGAGCTCGTCTGAGAAAAATAAGCAAGAAGAAAGCGCGCACCAACCCAGACGACTACTGAAACCTGCCTCCCACAATCGTATCACGTAATTTACTAGCGTAACACGGTGCTCCGAGCTTGAGTTAATGGGCGGCGCATAAAAAGTAGTTTGTTTCCGTGTAAAAAAGGAGTGCGCTTTATCTTCCAAACTCAAACTCGGCAAGAATGTGTGTTCTATCTTGTCGTATCGCGTGTTTTTAGCTGCCATTTTCAAAAGCCTATAATCCATCTGCCATTTTGTCCCTTTCTTGTCCTTTCCACCCATTTTTGTGCACTATTTTTGCCTTCTATTTTTTTTTTTCTACTTTTCCTCGAACTCTTTTCCTCAACTGACGGAATAACGTGAATGGCCCAGAATAAAAGCCGTCGTCGTTATTGATTCAGAATACTGATATTTATAGACTGATACACGCCGGACGATTTGCTAGAAAACAATAATGTTTGAGATTTCAGCTGGGAATTTTTCACAATTTTGCTCAACTTTTATAAAATATTTCAATTTCGATCTCACAAATGAACAATTGTTTAACTGGCTCCGTTATATAGTTTGTGTTTTTGTGTTCAAATATACTGAAAATGTACTAATAAATAATTCAGACACGATGACTGTAATTTTATTATGTAGATATTATAGTTTCAATATCATATGTTGAAATAAAGTATGCTATACAATATTTACTCACGAATTAAAAAAAATGTATCACAAGAAAGTAACAAATTCCTTCAATAAATAATTTGCCCATAAGTATCAGTTTCAAATGTTTCACAGTATCATATTCTTTAATTTATATATATCTATATATCTTTATATAAACAAGCATACACACATTATAAAACAGCTTATTTGTTCAAATATGTCTTATTTATTCAACTGTTTTGGAATCAAGTTATTTAGTTAGTATTTATTTAGTGAAATATCGTAGAAAAAGTATATACATTCATGTGTACACGG
>JABFPJ010000648.1:0-35731 GCA_022817425.1 Gryon sp. ZL-2020 | reverse complement strand
GATCGGAGGATTTTTTAAATAACTAAATAACTTTCGAAACATAATTAAAACATTAAATTGATGTTAGAAATAACATAACTGAAATAAACAAACAAAATGTATATACTAAAAAAATATTTTTTTTAATAAAATTCATTTAAAAAAGGTCATTGGTTAGAATCATTGGGCCACGCTTGGGCCATAATTGCCAACGACGGTTGGGCACCAACAATGGGCCAATGAACATTGGTGTTTCATTCCAAAGCTGTGGCAACATTGAAAATCGATGGTCGGCCGATGATCGTCAGTCTTGTCCCAATCGTGGGCCGATTGTTAATTTCTCTTTGGGAGGTGTTTATATTACGCCAAATTAGTGTCGGCTTCATTATAAACTTAATACGACGTAACATCAAGAAGTTGTTGTTAAAGTCTTGGTAAAAATCTTTTTTTTCGTGATATATGAATAATAAAATTTTTCATTTTCAACAAAAATATATTACAATTTAATTTGACAGTTTAATTTAACGGTAACTGCCAACTGGTTTGTTGATTGTTGTTGTTTGTATTCTGCACATTGTTGATTATATTCTGCACAAAGCTGAAAGAATAGTTCTACATTTAATGACCATAGATTTTCTGCTACATGGTACAAAAAGCAATTGACAGTATACGGAAAGAGAAATCGACAAGATGCGTACAGTCATGTTAAGATGTTTTTGTTGAGCAAGTAGGAAGCGATATAATATGCATATATAAGAGAACATGCGTGACACGATAGCGTCATCGGGTATGTAAATGTGATAAGAACTTGTAGCAATACATTTTGCCAATTTCTCTTTTCCTTTTTCGTAAATGTGATCAGAACATCTACGAAACATGAATCGTGCTTTATTGTTACGAAATAAGTATAACTATTTCATAAGAAATAGTAAATAATTATTTGATTTACAATATTTACTGTTTTCTTATTGAAAACGTATAATTCAGATTGTTTTGTAAATTGTTTTTTTTTTTCGTTTGTTTTTACATCATCTTGTAAAATCAATTGATTGGCAGGACAATAAATACAAATCACATTTAACCACTAAGTGGATGGTCTCATAACAAAAAGGGAAATATTCGAAATGGTTCACGGTGCAATCCTTTTCATCAAGATTGCTTATCCTTTTTTTCGATGTGATCTCGTCGAATCGGCGTCAAGTTAGCGGAGTGATCGCAGACAGATAGAAACGGCAATCGCGATTTGCCGACAAACGATCGGTGGAGAGGAGTCAAGCACTCACCTAATCGGTGCCGGCCCCGATTATTATCTCCGTTTAAGCAGATGTTGAACGCTCGGGCCACGTACGCGAGACACCAAGCAGCGCCAAATATGGCGACGGGTTTTACTGGTTGTAGCTAACTGAGTGAACGTAATACTCTATACCTTCAAACTTTCCACAAATAATACGTAAAATTTTTATTATGACCGACAAATAATGTTACAACGATTTGTTATTCAAATGGACTAACAGTTCTGATGATGTGGGTATAATAAGAAAAAATAAATACGAAGAGAAAAAATAGGTTATGAAATGTATCATATTTTTCATCATAATTTCGGTCTGAAGTATGCGAAGAGAAAAGTCGATGATGAGAGGATGAGGAGGCAAAAGAGGAAGGCTCTGGCACTTGGGGCGGGCGGGGAGAACGAGATGGAGGCAGCATTCCATCAAACCAGACTTCATCTTATATGTATGTTATACATGCCTAAACGTGATCTGGACCAACACGTCTTTTTCTTTTGTCTTTGTATCTTGTCGTTTGTCCCTTTGAATTTGTCGGTTGCTTTGCTCAGAGGAAAATGCGGGGTATTTCAGACGCCATCTGAAAACCGTTTCGTGATATAAAATAAAAATTCAACGAGAATAATAAACCGTACAGTATAAATTTCACAAGAGAATATTGGTCTAAAAAATAAATGGCTTATTATAATCCCGCGTAAAAAAATGAAAGGATGGCGCAGGAGCGCGAGCCAAGCTCTTGCCTTACTATTACCATGCTATTGCCATGCTGTTGCCATACTACAAACTTGGCAAATATATGGCACAGCATGGCAATAGCACGGCAATAGTAAGGCAACAGATTGGCTCGCGCTCCTAAGCCATTCTTATGCCCTATTTGTGCCTGCTTCTTTTTTTTACGCGGGATGTCAAGAATTTCTTGCCTTTAATCTATGATAAGACTGAATTAAATGAATCTGAATAAATAACATATTTGTTTAATATTGATTAATGATTAAAATTAAATTCTTGTGCGAGTGAAAATAAACGAAACAGTCTCCAGCTTTTCATCTTTAGCTGGAGACTGTTTCGTCAAACGAATCAGTCTCAAGCTTTTTATCTAATTTTCTTCGCTTCATAATGAATTACTTCTCAAAACTGTCGAAAAAGTTGACTCCATTTTTCAAACGTATGATTGCCAGAGGAATGGATTCTGTGTCTACAGATAGAATGATTTTTGTGTTATTACATCGGTGTGCAATATAGTGCGGCAAATATTGCGTGTACTACACAAGGTATTGTTCAGTAGAACAGGAAAATAAGAGACAGCAGATGCGCGAGAGAGATAACCCCCGGATGATGCATCGTTGGCAATGCTTGGCTGCACAGGTTGATCGCGAATGTGCTGCCTTCGAGACACCGTGAATAGTTCCTCGGTAAATTGGCCGATCGCCTTTCTTTCTCTCTTTCTCTTCCTCTTTCTCTCTCCTGAGGGGCATTCTTTTTCAAACCCAACTCAGGGAGGAACTGGTAAAATTGGAACCCTGCAATTTTCGAACGAGTTCTCCTAAAACCCTATTTGATTTGTTCGAATCATTTGCGCGTAACCTTTAATCACACAATTATAAGTACTAATCACTTATTCCATAAAAATTCGCAGTTTCTGTTCAAAAGTTAAAACGGAAAAACGCAATGATTAAAAATCATAATTGATATATGTATATATATATTTCATTTTAACTATGGAGTCACTACTTCCACATTCAATATCATAAATCGCGTTTTTCCCGTAGTAAATATCGTGTAAAATGCATGTAAAAAGGCTTGGGAGCGTATAAAGACTCGTCGTTAGAAGAGCCGCCGACATATATTACGTCGTCGCCGAGTTTCCTACGGGATCTCCGAAGACAACGTCTAGCCACGCTTGCGTACTAACTTTTTATCCCAAGAAGCGAGGAAAGCGATTTGAAAAGGATGCAAGCTCAATTTTTTGGATGACACCAAGTTATTTAGTGCTACTTGTCGTTCATTGGCACCCGGATACCCCGCTGACTAGAAGCGACCCTCTGGCACCACCGTGGATGCGCCATCAAGGCGTCAACACTAACGTCTTTATTTTTCGCGTTGCTATTTGGATTCGCGACCTGACTGCAGTCCTGACAAAAACTGTCCCATCTAATGTGTTTACATGGAATCTTAGGCCCCAGCAATAAGGCCCTTTCGTTTGGAATCTAAAAGGGACCCTAGAGTTTTTTCCAACATGTCAAAGGTGATAGAAATTTGTGGCTCGTGTTTTTCCAAGAAACAACACCGGCGACGAGAATCAGACGGACATTATGACACTGAAGAGATCACTGGCCGATGTTAGCGAATAAAAAGTTGGGCCTCGTGAGAACCGCTGGACCCTCTGGAACGCCGCCCCGTCGGCAACTCGCCAAAGCAAAGTTATTTCGAATCCCGCCTATTAGTTTTCTTGCTTCAGCATTTGTCAAATAATATTGCACTTCTATCGATATTAGTGTGCCCCGAGACAGCCAGCCATAAATTGTCTGCGACATTGTACTTCTTTTACTACACGCCCAACCATTGCACCTTAATTAAAATTTCTATAAATATGTAGTGTCAAGGGAAAAATCAATTTTTTTGTCTTACACAGTTTTACAATATTTAATGTCAACAACAAAGTCGTCCGATATTTTTTGTTTGTAGACGTGTTCCTTCTAGAATTGTCTTGGATTTCGGATCCCCTTGAAAATTATTTGATATGTTTGTGCCTGCTAGAGATCACAACACAATTTTTAATATCATTTTCTTGATGACGAACACAACCACAGAAATACTGGCGCCCCGGGTGAATGGCAACAGCCGTACCACGAGACTCCCGAGTTTCACGGACACGCAGGGATTGGTTCGTTGGGCTTCATCGTGATTGCAACGCGCCGAATTTGTCGCCACGTGTTTTATTGTACGATCCGAATTTTGAAGGGTGTGCAGTGCTCTAACGTTTTCAGGGGATTGTGTCGTTGCAACATTACGAACACATTAAACGTGTCACTCAACGTCACGACGCTAACTTTGTTAGAGGAAGCATCGCTTCTTCGGCAATTAGAATTGCATCTCGATAAGTGTGCCGTCTAATTGATGGATTTATCATATCTTCGCCTTAATCTGATAACAGACTATATTGGCTGAATTGTATTTCATTTCCATACCATTACATATATATTTATTCGTAATTGATATATACAATGTTTAAAATATACGAATTTAAAAATAACGATTTTTTGCGAAGGTGTTAGAGAAAACAACGGCCAAACATTAATCAAAGGATTTGCAATCGAATGATGGACAAAGCGAAGTAAAATATTGCGTTCGAAACTGTCCCAACTAAAATTGACGATACCACGACAATATTGTATTACAAGTTATAACGTTTTACCAATAAATTTCACGCTAAAAGAAACGACTGCCAATAAAATAAAAACAAAATATTTATTCAACATTACTTAACACTTACGAAAAATGACCATCATAAAACTACAAAAGAAAGGAAATAATTTCTTATTATTATTATTATTATTATTATTATTACACACATTTGCATTAATGTCATTATGTTTCAGTCAATTATAGTAATATTTTAACTTTTTACAGGACATTGTAACACGATGTATTCCTAATGTAAACATTTATTATTTTTTAGTAGAATTCTTTATATTGATAAACTTCAATTACAATGATAATGATAATTTCATGATAAACGCATATTTGTCATTAAATTACACAGAACCGTGAAATCATGTTTATAATTTTCTAACGGAGATCTGTGAATTCAAGGTTAAATAATGGGCCCGTGCGAAGCATATGCATCAAGTGATAAAGGAGCATACAGAGTAGAGTGCAGTGTCTCTTATGCTCAACGGAATAGTATAGCTTACATAGCGAGCTGTCGCCAGTTTTCTGGCTCATTACTGGTCGGCGAAACCCATTGCTCTCATGATGTGCGAGAGTGCGGTCCGACAAAGATGGCAAGCTTGGTGTGTCTGGTCGTAGAAGGAGAACGCATAGTTTTGCGCAGCGATTTGCGGAGGTGGACGCAGGCGGCAGTGTGGATGCCGCCAAGCTTTTCTTGTTTCGTCTCTTCGTTCGCTTGATAAATCGGCGACATTAAGGAGTGTGCTCGCGCACTCTCCGACGACCATTAACCTCGAAACGCCGCGAGGGGTACAAGAAACACTATCATTCAGAGAAAAGATGCAATGGATATCGAGTTGTGTTTAGTGTATGAATTATTCGATGTTTTCTTTTGTCTAATATTTACGATAATTATGTTAAATACAATATTTGTATATCTTTGAACAAAAGGTTGGCAAAAGATGAATGGAGAAAATAATAACAAATTATATTAATAAATACAAAAATATATGAAGTAATAAGTATAATTTACAAAATACGAATTTATAAAAGGGCATTGAAAATTGAAAAGCATGTAACAAATAATAACCTAAAAATAAGGTAAACAAAATGTTTTAAACAAATTTTTAATATGATAAGAATGTTCTTAAATTAATAACAGAACGTTTAATTGAGTAACATTTACATCCTTTTTGTAACCTCAAAGATTTACAATTTTATTATAGAAATTCGTTACGAAATTTACAACCAGTGTTATGAAGACTTCTTTGCACGTTATAAAGTCGCATAATTTACAACAACCCGATGTTGTACTTTAACTTGACCACGTGCGATAAAATTACCAACACAGGAATTTTTGTCAACATGCGATAAATATTATTGCTCGTGCGGCTTCGGTTTCGCGGTGTTTGGATTGCACGGACAAGCCACGATTTTGCGGGAAGATAACAGAACCAAGAATATATACTATTTGTATAAACTGAAGTGCTCGTTCGGCGGGACGTTAACGCGAAGAAGCATCAGTAAAATTGCTCGTTCGACCGGGATCTTGGGCGCATCATAAAAGTGTTAATGGAAACGCGAGTTCGTCATGTGTGTCGTCGTAGTGGCGCTCGTCTAAGCGACAGAGATAGACGGGACATGTGAAGAGCACGTGTCGGGCGATCAAATAAAATAACTACAAAATTATTACTGTCGAGACTTTTCAGTTATCGTTGTCTAATTATACTTTACAAAGTAAAGAGCAAAAATTAACAATTAAAGAAAAAAAAAAAACAAGCACGATTAATTGGACTGTACATGTCGTCTTACCATAAATAATCATCTCGTTTTCTTTTGAATTATCTTTAATTTAAACATCGTTAGAACTTATCACTGTTAAACAAAGATTATTTTCGTTGGTCCAGTATTTATTTCTCGCTGACTAACTGGCACCGGTTTTAACGCCCCACGCCTTTTCTGGTCATTCTACCGCAGATCATTTCGATTATTGTGATGCAACGCATAAGTTTGTTAACTCGCGAGCATTCGAAAGCACCTGTAATTGATATATACGCAGACACAGACGGGACTCTTGCATTTGATGTACCTACGATCTCCTCAGGGCAGTCGGTACTCTCGTGTGCTTTAGAGTCGGCTGATCGATCTGTATTCATAGGTCGTACGGCATAAAATACACTCGGCATGTCCATGAATCAGATAACTGTCAGAGGTGCTCCATGGAGCGATGTCTCAATTGAACTTAGGCTATGCTTCCTTCGCAATTTTGTGGTCTCACTTATGCAACAATTTTTCTTGTTTTTTTTTTTTTTTTTTTTTTTTTTTTTTTTTTTTTTTTTTTTTTTCTGAGAAAAAAATTATAACTGTACACCTAGATTTTACATCGGTTTTTATCATCGTTTTATTTTTGATTTAAGAGCAACATATATTTACTTATTATTTATTTATTTTGAATGGAATAACATTGTAATACGTTAGTTTAGACGTATATACATATTACACGTATAAGAACGATTCTGATTACATTTTTATTTATAATTATAAAAGAATTTATAATGGTTATACGATTCGTTAGAAAGCTTATTTTCGGATCAATTAAGATTACGTATCCTACTATTAATATGAAGTACACTTTAAAGACCCTTTTTTTGTAAACAAAAAGCATGTTCTAGTTTCGGAATCTTGTCTGAGTTTATGTGGCAAATGAGGCGTGCAACACAAATGATTTAATGGACACCGCTGCGAGACATTAACCTTTGCGGAAAATGATGAAGCACGGGTGGCTAGTTACAGTTTAGTTATTAGCTTGAGAATTCCAAGTTTTGCTTATCGGTCGATAAAGTCTAAGCACCGAACAAATGACAACCTTTTAACCCTTTTATGAAGTCCTTCATACCAACACAATTCATCAGGATGTTAAAATATTCATTTTATAAAATTTAACTTGACATTTAAAATATTTGAAAAATTGTGGTAAAAATGACAATAACGTTTCAAGTATAGAAAAGCGAATGAAAGTGAAAGTGAGTCAGAAGTTGTGGAACAAACGAGAGATCATGAATTCCAGCGATTCATCGCCAAAAATAGTCGAAGAGTCGTTCTCCAAACGGTTCGTCTTTCTTTTTCCTCTCTGCCAAAGCGAGAGTTCAGCGTCGTGTTTTGGTGCAATGACCCTCCCTCGATTTAGAGTATGCGAAAACACTCGTTGTCCTCGTATAGGACACAAACTCAAACGCTACACTGTAAGTGAGTACACTTAGTTTCAGTATTTTCTGTCGCGTCTGCAAGTTCGTCGTCGGTATGCGGACATCTCTTCCGGATGGTCGTTAGTATATGCCAATATTACAAATTGTGAATAAAAAAGTGTTCAGAATAAAGTCTATAATTTCATTGGTAAAAATTCTGTAAATCATATGGAATAGTAACTGCAAGCTTCATTCTACGTTAACAGAATTTTATAAAACAGTATACAGATTGTGTTATATAATATTAATACTTTAATTTTAGTAGTAATAAAATAATAAAAATGAATGACTTGCAATATTTTTATTTCGATTCAACTAATTTATCATTTTAGAACGATCGTTCTAATCTGCCTACGCGATCATGCGTGTATCATATATACCAAGTGTATCAGGATACCAAGGATACCTATAACGTGTGTTAATGTCCATTTCAAGTTTCGAGTAGACTGACCTTCTTATTGGAGGTTGCAAGCTTCCAGAGTTTGTAAATAAGGTTTATTTTCATCGTTCAAATGTATTTTCGAAATACTCAAATAACAGTAAATATCTTAGATTAAATTCAAATTTACTAATTAAACATAATTTATTGATATGAATATGATTCGTTTTTGATAGTGATTATATATATAAAACATTAATAATTATTGTAAAACATTTACAATAATTGAAAAAAGTCATTCATTTATACGACAATATTATCAGATAAACTGAAAAGTATATCGTTTTAATATAATTCGGATTTTAATATGATGATGAAAATATTAAACCGGGCAAAAAGGAATATCGGTACTAACTCTATATTGTGATTGTTCATAATGGCAAGTCCGAGAACAGTAAGAGTGCTCATAGAGTAATTCCGAAATGGCTAGCCACGGTCTCTGATTACAGTTAATTTACTCATCGAATCAGTTTAATGTACTGTACACGATCGCTGCGCGATTTGTTGCCACATGGTTCATTATTTAGTTTTTCTTTCCTTTCATCATAATAACATTCATACTTACAAAACAAATATCTTGATTTTATCAAAAATTACCAATACTAAATGTTATTATTGAAATTATAAAACTTAATTAATTATTATTATAAATACAGACAATACTGAAGCTATTTATATGTAAATGTGCATTTAAATTAAAATAATATTTAATTTAAAATAAAATAAATTAATAATAATTTAAAGAGTATAACTTCAAAAATAACGTGATTATAATGTTCTATGTCAAAAATTGTCGAGATGACACGTTTGCCTTTATTAAAAGAAGGAAGTCGTTTTTTATTTGAATTCGAGCAAAGAAGTGACATTTATATGTTTAGACCTGCATTTCTTACAACGATATGCACTCAACGTCGAGTTTAGTAGAATCTCAGATGAAAGTACAAGGAAAAAGCAACACGATCGCGTATAACACAGTTCATCGCTCAAATTTAAGCAAAAGCTTGACTTTTTTGAACTAATGTACTAGCTTTATCGAGATTTAAGCGTTGCTAATTATAACTTTTAGTCATTTTAGTCTTTTTCCCACATTGTATTTTTGAAGTCATTTCTTCGTTTCAGAGTGTTTTGTAATGACATTAATTAATTTAAATCTAGTCTAACAAAAACATTTAAATTTAAATATTATGTTGGAATTGAAGTAGGTGGTTTTTATTTTAATTTTTTTAATATTATTATTTAAAAATGTTACCGAAGCTGTTTAATTAGAAACTACTACAAATTACAAATATTATTCGATTTATGTTAATTCTTTTGATTCAGTCAAATAGCTTAATAAAATAATTAATTATTGTTTAAGGTGACGCAAGTAATGCGAGTATCGGTAGTGGTGAAGGAACGGGGGAAGAGGACGATGATTCGTCGGGGAAGAAAAGTCAAAAGAAGAGAGGTATTTTTCCAAAAGTTGCGACGAACATTCTCAGGGCGTGGCTGTTTCAACACCTCACGGTAAGATTTTTTGGAATCTAACATAACGTAATAAAATGTACATTTTTAAAATACCTTACAATTTATAAAAAAAGTAAGAACTGAAGGAATATGTATTCTTAAAATATTATTAAGTCAACAAATATTGAAATTATATAATACAATATCAGATTGTATTTTATTAAAATTCAATAATAGGAAAAATCAATATTCGTTGTAAGCTGTGAACTATAAAATTCAAAAAATCCACGTCAACTTAAAACAACTGCCCCAAATATGTCCAGCATGAAAATTTAGGCGCGTTGTAAATCCATCACTTCATATTACTTATCGTGTTTGGGTCGTTCACTTTTTTAGCTTCTATACAATCGATCACTTTTCATGATATTATAACCAATCGCTATACATTATAACGATTAGGGATTTTGTGAAAAGCGAGACTTCAATTTAGACTTAATCTCTTAATGCGCAGATAAGGAAAACCTACTCTCCCCCCTCTCTCCCCCATCCAAATGAAACAGTCGTTGTTTCCCTATTTTTCTCCCCTATTTTTCACTCCCCCATCATTTCATAGCACCCGTAATGATTCACGGGTAATGCGAGCCACAAAAAAGCACAACGTAACAAAGGGAGCCGCGGTTGCATAACGTGCGAATAACGTAGCGTGTGTTACGGGTGTGATCAGGTTACCTTACGCGAGCAGTAATCATATTGCAGCTCAGTTAATGCCATTATAACGAAGTATTGAGGGCTAGAGTCCGGGTGGTGTTAGACGAACCCCCGAACAAGGCAATGCCCACACTCTATGTGTAAATGCATGTATTGGATATGACATGAGCACATATAGTAGATTCTTGACTCTAATGCATGTGTTAGCTTTGGCTTCGACAAGTTTCGCTTGAGTTTCATCGATCGTTCTCATTTTTCTCGGATTATCTGAGAACATCCATGCTTTTATATAATCAAGATTAACGTAGTTTTTAAAATATGAGATTTAATTACCCAATTTATTTATTCTTATATTTTTTATGTATTCTTAAGTTTTTAAACGATTTATTTTCCTATACAGTAATTTAACTCAACAGTCTTTTGTATAATATTTCTGAAAATTTTAGTATAAGCGAAAAAATTACGTAAGAGAAGCATAAAGATAAAAGAAGATGAGGTATTAGTGAAAAAAGAAAAAAAGACAGAGAAAGCAAAGACAAATGAAAGATGAATGTTGGAAGACGTAGCAAGAAAGATAAACTGAAATTGCGCGAGAGGCTGAGATCCGACGAAGACCTGACCACATCAGTGAGCCGACTCGGACAGCCCGATATAAATTAAATTAATTTGATGGAGACGGAATCCTCAGCTTTTCCCGCAATTCTGTTCACTGTTTCATCCGTAGTGCATAGTTGCACGACCGCGGACATGTCGTCTTCACTGACGCACGGGTTTGATTAAATTTCGTTTGCGTTACGCGAATTGTATGTTCAATATTCTCATATATCTACCATAAAAATGGCAAATCTAATTTTGCAATAAGATTTATCATATGTTAATAAATTCGATAAGTTACAAAATAAAATGAATGAAAGAACGAGAATGGAAATAATATTGCACATATGGTGTGTAAATTGGTATGCAAACTGAGAAAAGATTAGATTCCATGGCTTATCATTTGATGGTACTACGGATTTGTTCACGTGGAAACTGCCTCTCAATATATGCAAATGTCTGGTACACACTCTTTAAAGCTCGATAGGGTGACAACGAATGTGTCGTGTCGACTTCCAAAATCCTACAGATATGAGAATTGTCTTTCGTAAAAGTCTCGCTCTTCGAAACGTCATCAAGCATAAGAATTTGCTCACAGATGCCATTAAAATAAAGTCAACTGATCATTGTTGAAGGTACACTTTAACGTTAGATCGTAGTCTGCCAGCTAAGCAGTCTTGGAAAAGCGATGAAAACTTGCACTTTGGACAATACAGACGATTTGCTTCAACTACGACAGCAGTGTACTGAGATAGGAAATCTAAGTGGGCTATACCCTGCTATGGTTATAGCAACATAAAACGCTCAGCATCGTGCAACCCGCGGCACAGTAGAGTACGGAGTCAACCTCGAAAAACTTGGGGGTGAAACTTTTACGGTCGAAAAAACTGTCGCTATGATTGCTTATGCAAATTGTTTAAGATATCCGGGAAGCACGATTCTCGGACGACGTGCTGTCGCCCTTACGACTGCTTCTCATGTACTTAGAGTTTAATGGCTGATAAAATATACGGATGCCATTTTCAAGACCATAATCATCACGAAATATTCAATTTGATCACAGGTGTATTGATTTAAACTTTTATGATAGAAATTCTACGAAAACGTTATTATTTAGACATATGGAACTTTCAACATTCGACCCTATTGTCTTTTCTTTGGTCTGCCTATTAACAGAATCCAAATGAGAGAAGGAGAGCTATAACGACAGGAAGGGGTCAGTCAGACGACGTAATTTCCTCTCCGGGGACTCGCTGGCTGGGCTCTCTGCGGCGATTCTCTCTATTCTCTCGAGTTTCTCTTCTGTCTGCCCTCCGCAAATCTCCAGCCTTCAATCTATCCCTCTCATGCTCAAAGTGAGACAACCCTTGAGCGCAAACCAGTGGTAGTGTATACGAACTCTAACATTTGAATATAATACTTGGCCTCGCTCGACGTTTCTCGCTGATTCGCTCTTTCTGGATAACAGACAGCGGAGCGAACTGTAATTATGTTGATGCGCGACCATTGTGCGGACCACCATACACTGCAATATTTTGCGGTGTTGTAAACGCCCACGCGATGACGAGACGTGGAAAAGTAGTTTCGTGTCTCCATTATTCTACGAAAGACTGTACGATGCGCAGTTAAAGGTCCACAAAAATGAACGTTTCAAGATTGAGATTAATTGTAATCTACTTGACTTGACACTGTAAGATAAATATTTTGCTTTTCTTCGTGAGTAATCAAGATCATTACCGCCGATCGTCTCGACAATGCTTTTGCATATGTGATGCATGTAATCACAATTCTTATGAGCCGTCTTAGCGATAATGTCCGGCAAAAGCTCTTCACCGCGTATATAATGAGATTAATTTAAAGAGTAACGTAGTATGTCTCCAGGCAAATTCGTAGTTTTACATACAAATAAATGGAACTTATAGTCGATTAGGTAAAAATCAAGAAAACGACCGAAAGAACCTTGATTGTACCAACGCTTGTATAATTTTTTCTTATTGTTTTAGAATAATGTTTATACGGTTTTAGATTTTTTTTAACTGCAGTCCACTTGTTTACTTATGTTTAATATAATTATTTTTTATATATTTTATCATCTCTTGTCTTTACTTTGGATCTGATAAAACTGGTATTAAATCTAGATAAAGTAATATTACGTTAAAAATTTGATTTTATTTAACAAACAAGTTTCCACTAAAAAAATGAAAAAACGTACATTTTCATAATTAAATAAAAAAGGTAAAGTCAACGAAAGCAAACGAACGAGGGAACACTCGAATCCATGATAGAGCCCAAGAGATAATTGCAAAAACTGTTCGGCAGTCCCGTGGTAGAGGCAATGTCGTCGCTCCATGAACCATCCTGGTACCACCATCTCTTCCCGAAAGAGACGTGCGAACCTCGGATTAGACTGTCGGCCTCTCGCGACAGTTTAAGCCCCTATTTTTGTGAAATTTATCGTCTTTAATCCCTCAACCCAGCAGCATCGGCCACCGCCCTTTCATTATTTTTTCGTTCATTTTATCTTTTGCTCTCGTTCTTTCCTTTTACCCTTTTTACATTGCCATCACTTTCTGTACATTACACGCACTTACGCAAGTATCTTCCAATGAGTTTGTGCTTATGGATATTGTGTTAACTAATTCCAATAAATTTAACAGTATTTTCTTAAAATTATGTTATAAAATGGATGCACATTTAAATTGAGTTTACTCATTACTATTTCATTGTAACTAGATTGATATAATCCATTCATTGTAAACAATACTCTGGGAAAGTACATTAAACATTACAGTTTTCCTTATACGATACTGTAATCAATTATTTATCTAAGTGAGGTCTGTGAACGAAGATAAAACATTGGTAGCACGCCATTAAGAAAAGTACGAGAGTCTTCAGAGCTAAAGATATCTATATCTTATATGTACGATCGGCGACACTGCAGGTATCCCTATAGAGCAAATGGTGGTCATCGAAGTGTTATCAATACTTGATACAGTCTTCTATCTTTGCATTATATATTTCTTTTTCGCTGGAGTAAGTGCACAAAGTTTGAAGGGATGTCTTGTAGACTGCATTATTCACATTACATTAAGCACTTTCAGACCAATCGCTGAAAGATTGTCGAATGATATCATGGAACAAGATCTGTTCAAGACACTGTATTATCTTGAACATTCATCTAACTCAATGTCCATTAATTACACTTTTCACGTTTTGAAATAAAACAAAATATTTTTGTTCAAAAGATTATTTAAAGATTGTTTCTATTTTCTTATTTATTAGCAGATAGATATGAAGAATAATATTTTTACTTTTTTCGTATGATTGAACATTGAACTTTAGCTTTTTCTCAGCATCTTAATGAAACGATGTAAACGTATTATGTGCAATAATAGTTATTCAACTACCAGACTCTAATTTTATAATTTTCGCAGAAACAATGAGATTTACCTAATCCTTTTATATTCAATGCAATTTAAATTTCATCATGAAATAAAAAAAAAAAATATTGAATAAATTCTATAGCAGCAATTGGTTTATTAAGGATGTTGTTCTGTTAACTCAAAAAATGTCTGCAATCTGAACATTTCTATAATTATAGAATTAATATAGTAGAATGTTTCCTCAAAAGCACAATTCTTTTCACAGCACCTTTTTCGAGACAAGAATTGTTGAAGTTGTTGATTTTTGCCTAAATTTGTATTAGTCTTATGGAAAAATAAAGCAATTTCAATGGCATTTTTCTCGAAAATAGTCCTGAAAAATTTTCTCAAGTTTTGTAAAATTATTTCTTACACCTTTCTTTATATGTGTAAAATTTGAATACATTGTCATTTCTTTTAATTTCTTAATGTTTTTTAAATGGGAACCTCTTTGCACCCCTCTTGTATCGGAGGAATCTCCTTAACAACAAAAGATAATTTGTTCATGTTATTTATTATTAACATATATAAATTTATTATAAAAATTATAATTTGCACAGGAGATTATTGAATTTTTAGTTATTTATTTGCTACAATAAAAATTAACAATATACAGATAAATATCATTAAACTCATAATAGCTTTATTCCACGTTTATCATTAGTATGTTGCATTATTAGTTCTTACACTGAAAGCAATTTTATAGTAATTTTTACAGTGTGATATAATAATCACGGGATATAGGAGGATAATGATTGAAGATTATTATAAAAGTTAATAGCAATTGTTTCTTCAGTGATTATAATATATCTACCTATATCCTGTGATTATTATATCATATTGTACAAAATACTATACAATTGCTTTAAGTGTATCTTACGAGGTATCTTGAAATTCTTACGTATAATGAAAAATGCAAGAACATGTGAACTTAAATAGATTTACGACAATAAAAAGCATTAGGCGATTCGTTTTTTGCAACTCATGTGTTCAAAGTCAAGGACTAACTGTGCCTTTATCTTTTTATAGCAAAAGCGTAACTTTCGTAACTTGAAAACAAATGGGCCATGTTTTCCGGGGGTTTTAGTGGCGGAATATCAACGAACGTTCCGTGAATCCCGCAGTGCTTGTCGCCACAACCTCCTGTGATCCGAGCATAATTAATGAAATATTAATCAATTATAAACTGCACCCGGTTAATTGATTGCAACACGATGTAAGTGCATGAGTAAGCAAGTGTCAGGATACAATTATTGAAATTGTTGGCATCTCTATTATCTTACGATATTTATCTAATTTATCATCGATTGCATTTATTTTTTCGTGTATGTTTCACAATGTACAAATATATTATCAACATGTAATCATTTACTATTTACTTTCCCTTCAAAATCATAATGTAGTTCGTCATTTATGCTTATTATCCGGAATTTTTTGATTCTAGCACATAATAAAACATCTATATATCTTCGCTCATCGTCTATTCTCACTTAGTTCTTTTTCTTCGAAGCGACTCGACCATCCTTTAATTCAACTTGGCAGGTGAACCCCGACTCACTTCCCCGCAGCTATCCCTCGAGGTAAGATAGATCCGTTCCCGGGATTTCCTACGGGATCTACCAGATCTTATATCACGGGCGACCATTTCTATATAAGGAATTCCGTCCTCTGTCTACAGCAGACTATAGTTACATCAGATCAAACCTTATAGTCCTAAAAAACATTCGCTGAAATTATTCAATTTAGACATTACGTTCTTTTTTCTACATTTTGCCAATGCATTCCAATGATTTCAGTTGGTATTGATGTTTAATTCTTTCGTTCTTTTTTACGTACTTTTTAAGAAGTCGTAACAATGGTTATGTCGGGATGCACTTGACGAACACTGAAAATTTAATGAGATACGATGATAACAGTTTTGTGTAGTCTTTCGAGTCTGGATCGACTGTCTGGTATTTTGAACGAGATATGCATTAATTATGTAAACGCGTCTCATTCATTAAGAAGTCCCCCGACAACTGTCGCTTTTTATGGAATATATTAAGCGAGAATTAATTATTCTCGAATGACCACTATCCGCATAGCAGATTGTCTCCGCTCAGCGGAGACGAGTTCATCAAATTCATCGATCTCAAATCTTGACAAGATCAGCGGAGCTTAATCTGCACATGTATACATATACTCATACGTATTCTGATATAATGAATATTTATCAATTTTATTATTGACTGATAAGTCGTAATTTGCTTGTATTGGACTTACTTGTTAACCAAAAACATAATTTTTAGCTGCTTTTTTATTGATAAACCAAAGGTACCGCTAATCCCAAAAATTCATTCGCCGATTCCGACTTTCAATATTAGAGTACTAAGAAACGAAACAGGAATTTCATCTTCGTCTCGCCAGTGGCCTCTTCAAACTTGACAAGGGTCTTTTTGCGTCAGCATAGCGATAGCTCGTGCAATAGCATACCGCGCTGTCTCGCAACAACGAAACAAATATGCGTGGATCGCACTCGCCTAATCAACGCCTTGGGAGATCTTTTCCAAAGGAATTTCCATTTTAAATTGCAACCGCAACAGAAAATGATTATTTCAACAATCAAAAATTAGTTTACGCGGAAATGAAAAACAAAAAAAAACACCCACACGAAAAAGAATTGAAACGTTGCAATAATGATGACGGAACGAACTAAACGAAACACGCATGTCGTTTTCCCCTTTGCTTGCGTTGCGAAAAAGAAAGAGTAATCAATGTAAAGTGAAAAAACAATGAGACAAAAGGATACATGGTGGATATAATATGGGAGTATGATGGTGATTCCATGGCGGGGTTGTATTACAGTTTCGCAAGAGCAAGATGAGATGCGAAATAGGAGAGGAGGAGATGAGAACGGGAGCAAGAAGTATTTGAGAACGGGTGGCTAGAGACACGCGAAAGAGAGAATGAGACAGAAGTAGGCAATGACAGTGAAGGAGAGATGCTGGTGGGTGGAGGAAGTAGGAAAAAGGAGGGGGGGGGGACCCGTGAAGATTTATGACAGGCGTTAAGCAGTAATGAAATTGCTCGTTGCTCGTTTCTCTAAAGGGAAGAGCGCGGGGCGAAGGGTTGGGAGTCGAGTAAGACCCTCTCCGGAGTCGGGTGAATTCGGGGACGAGGAGCTTGACGGGGTAACTTGACAATATACCTTGCGTACCAGTAGTCACGTGACACAATCAGCGTCAGTTGTACTACTACTTATCAAAAGACACGGTAGTGTCTCTGGCCAAGTACCAAAAAAAATATTTTTTGTGCCACCAGGACTACTGTGTCTCTTTTCAGAAATAAACAAGTCCTGGTTTTAGACATTAAAAGAGTAGTAACAAATAAATGAAAGATTATTATTTTTTGTAAATCATTGTGTGCCTGTAGCCTGTAGTCAAGTACCTGAATTATAAGTCCAAATTTCAAGTTAAAAAAAAAAGTAAATTTAGATATTGTACTTCACCATGTTAATTGATATCAATGCTTTATAGTAGAAGTAAGTTTCGTAATATTCTTGTCTTTTTCAGTTAATTATATATTTTGATGTTATTTTCATTTTCTTAATACTCAATTATTAAAAAAACTCAACAAATTAAAAAGTTTTCTACAGCAAAATAAATTTTCACGTATGGTGCCTCCATGACCACTTTGAAGTCATTATCGATTATTGAAATTAAGTTTAGTATTGAATTTTCAGTTGAGTCTATCAGTGAAATTTCTCATGCTTAAAATGATTTTGTTTTTGAATGTTTAGACGTTTCTTGTACTTGGCCTTAATTTTTCAAATTTGTTTACTTAACATTTTCTAGTCATAAATAAATTCACAAACGAAGGTTTTTTTTTTGTATTAAACTGTCTTCGAGTAAAAGGTATATTTTGTTATCTGAATAGTTACTGTCATTCACTGTTTTATAATCGGCAAGTATATGACGGTAGTGGTCAGAATTGACCGCTGGAACGCACCCTCCGGATATCGAATCCAGTTACAAGAATACAGCATGGTTTGAGAAAAAAATTTGCCCGATCGAACGTTATCGACTCATATCTACATCTAACCTCGAGCTTCTATTTCCGGACTGCAAGTAGATGTCGTATTTGAGATACTCTAACGTTAACTTACGCGAACGAAATATTATCGCAGTAAAATACGGTTCAGCAAGTAAATCGTATATTATGAGATATTAGTATAATTAAAACAACTTTACGTAAAGCTAAACAAACACAAATGTTTCTGTTATTACTTAAATAGCGTCGTATTCATTATAGAAAGAAAAAGAAATTTTATTGACTATGAATTGAATTTGCTATTTTTTTCATTCGTTCATCTTTTCTGTTCTGTTTCGTTAAAAGCTATGCATAATGCATCACAGTGTTTTTAAAGTGATTCCAAACACTTTTTGTTCCCCTTTTCATCTTCTACCAACATTCTCGTAAAAATAGAAACCACTGGGCGGTCCTTGCGTTAAGCGCTTTAAAATCGCGAGGGAGCGTTTCTCACGAGCCACGATGGTGTCGGATTAACACATTATAGCATCATTGAACGAATTCATTGCTCGCTGATGTCATCTTTTTCTATGTATTTTCATTTCTGCACTCAAGTCATATTGCAGATTAAAAAAGATTCTGGTTGACAGAAAATGATTGAAATAATGTATGACTTATACTCATCAATTACAAATGTTCGAAGTTGTAGGGTAATGCTTTTATCAAGACCAAAGTCAAAACTGTCTAACTATTTTACATAACTTGATATAAAACTGACATAGTTTCTCAAGGTAAAGAATGAAAATGGACGATATCGAATATGAATTTCGGCAATCGATGTAACAGGTAGCATTTATTTAAATGATCTTCAGTCGATTTGACGATAAACTCGACAAATAAAACATTTTCGACAACATTCGCGTCACGTTTCTTTCATCGAGAAAAACTTTAGACATAAAAGATCGATCTCGACGTCCCGCTGACATTGATAGGCGTTCTTATCCATATATTAAAACTTAACATGAGTCTTTTGTCGTAGAATTAGTCACAAACTGACAGAATAAATTGTGACGGTCAATAATTGTTTTCATTTTTCGACTGGTTTTTTTTGCAAATAAAAAATTGTTTTCTGACTAGTAACTCCAAATGTGTGAAATGTCGTCATCTTGTTATAGTCGTTATATTATAGAATAAAGCTGTAGTATTAAACTGTTTATTTGAGGAATGTGAAAAGGCAGATTAACCGTCAGTACTTCTTTTAGTGAGTGAATAAATTAATTAGTATTCGGATCTCCATGATAATGTTCTAAAAAAGGTATAATGTAATAGATACCATGAGACTGAGACATAACAAAAATGACAATAATAGTAAATGCAGTGCTGTGATCAGCAGGACGCTGGCTTGATTAATTATTCAATTTTCTAACTAAAACTGTAGGTTGCAACCATTGTTATAAATATTTAACCAATCAACAGAATAAAAAACTCTTCGTAAACAAAATAAAAGAATGAATTTATTTTCTACTTAATTATTTACACTATTATATTTCGAATTTCTACTTTGTTCGCTTCATACTAAAAGTACATAAACAATATATCGATATTATGTAAATTGTCAAAAAATTAATTTTTCCGAATTGATTTCTTTTATTATTTTTTTCCTTGTTAATAAAATTACATTAAGTATTTATATTATCTATGATGGTTCACTATTAATATTATTGTTTCTCTGTTACGAAAATATTACTAAAACTGGTGTGAAAAAGGGTTAGCAAAAATAAAGACATAGTCAATCTTGGCCCAATGCACAAGCAGACATTTTCGAATTGCTGGCGCAATGTCGTCCCAGAGTATGCAGCATTTATGATTAAATTAAATATCTGCTATCAGCATTAATGCATTGGGCCAAGACTGGCACAATGTTACTTTAAGTACATATAAAATTCTTTGATTAATATAAAATTTAGTTCAACAATCACACGGTGGTTCGAGACTGGCAAGATTTTTTTTATAGATGCAAAATATTTAAATTAGTGTATAATTTAGTTTCAACAAGTGTATAATTTAGTTAGCTCGAGGCTGACGCAATGTTGTCTTGAAATAAGCAGTATTTATTGGTTCATATGAAATAATATTTATTAACTGCCGCAGGTTGGACCAAGACTAACACAAGGTTATTACACTATTGGTTGACAGAAATCGATATTTATTTTGACCCAGTATTGAGCCGGTTTCAATGGCAAACGATTAGTTTAATATTGAACCATTCAAGCACATTAAAATTTACACAGACTTGTGTTTTATTTCATTTTATGGTATAATACATTATTTTATGTTATTAGGCTCCCTTATTATGAAACAATTTTGTACATTAACAAGTTTAACGAGCAAATTCAATTTGTCACAAGTAATTCAAATTACCACAATGTAACACAGTTGGTCAATGTTACATTGAGCCAACTGTGTTACATTTCAACATTGCGCATAGATTGACAGCCAACCATCGGCCAATGGACGTCGGCATTGCGCCAATTTTGTGCCAATTGTATTTTTCCATTCGGGAAGGAAGATACGAGAGTAGTAAATGAAACATAGCTGAAAGATGATCTGAGGCAGTATAACAGACAGCTAACAGGCAAAAAGTTCAGCGTGACATTCTTGGCCGACCATACGAAGTTATGTTGATGGTTTGCCGTTACTTATTTCCAGTCCGTATACCTGATCAAATCCAAGAGAAGATCTCACGCTTATATGCCGCTTAAACAAAAATCAGCTACAATTTTTTTTAATGTAATACGAATATTACACTATCGCAGAGAATGTAGACAATGCTGACAACAGTTATTGGTGTATAGGCGATAAGTTGCGGATATAATCACACAAATGAACTAGAAATAGTGAGCGGCAGTTTTCCTGGTCTTAAATACTTGGGCTTCTACAATGCCCAACGCCTCGACAAGACTCTTATCACGTTATATATGACCTCCTGGTCGATGTCAGTGCTTGCCCAATCTCTTTATCGTATAAAGTGAAGCATCGACGTCGCTTGGGAGGTAGCCACGTAACGCGAGCAAAACAGAAAGAAAGAAAAAATAGTACTCGATCGTTTAAAATGCAAACGTTTCCCGGTGCATTTCACCAAGAACTTCTAACTCCTTCGGTTTGTTACAATCTTATCGGCGTCCTACCGTGGAGTTCCCTCGACTTGAGCAACTTCGGAAATCGCGAATGTAAAAGCAAGACGGAGAACTGTGCAGATAAAGAGAAAGCATTTTGAATCGCGCAAAAGACAGAGAAAGCGAAAGTCAGCGGCGGAGGTGAAAGGGGGTCGAAGAGTGCTAGCGTAGATGGAGAAAGAGCTAGGCGAACCGGGCTTGATCCACATTGCGCACTCGCCCATTGCCAACACGATCAGAAGATGGTTAGGGTATGCGAAACCCCTTGGTTAGATATAGAGTAGGGGTGTCGCGATAACGTCACGCTCTGACAGAGTGCCGCTGCTATCGCACCGCCACACGCCGCCAGAGAAACAAAATGGGTCCGACCTGCCGACCCCCGACCCTAACTTCCACAGTTTTCAGCCCTCTTCACCTTACGAGTCGTTTCTGACACACGCCACGATCGCGCGAATTATGATTTGAACTCGTTACATGAAATAAAATAATAAAATAATATATGAAAACATTTGCAAATATAAACAAATTGGTTTTTTACTTTATATTTTCTGTCAAAAACAACTTAGAATGTATGTTCTACTAAGTTTTACAAAATATTACTTTTTTATTTGAAAATGATTTATGATAACATTCTGACAATTGTACATTAATTTAACTTTACTTTTGACGAAAATGTGAATAGTTTTAAAATATCGTTAAATATAACTATATATGTTAATATAATTTTTCGCAGTTGCTTAAGTTATAACATATTTTCATATTTTGTCGGTCTAACATTATTCGAAAACTAGAATTAGTATATTTTATAAGAACTATACATAAATGGTAAACTGCATACATTTATTTGATTAAATATGCTAAATTACATTGTATAAGGATTGCTGTCATAAACTTATTATTGTGTGACAAATAACATGAATTATATATTTTAGTGTAGGATCTATAATAATAAGTACAAACATAAATTTAAACAGTAAATATTCATCACTGAATCAAGTTTTTGTACAAGCGCACTAAAATTAAATCGCAATGAAAAACAACAAATTTACGAAAAACATAGCCCAGCTTATACGTTTGCACGAATTTTCCAATTCCGAGTACACAAAGGCTCGCTTTCAATACTAGGAAGGAATCCACAATTTCATGGATCGATTAATCCTTCCCAGCGAGTGCTCCGGTCGCATTTAAAAATGTCATTCAGGCTGGCGGTGTAATTTGCGCGAGTACACAAACAGATTTCGAAATCGTGGGGCGCAAAAATTGGTTTCGTGCGCAAGTGATTCGTAAAAAAAGAAATTTGCGCGGCAACAAGGACGCACATATATGCGCAACGCACTATCGAAATTCGACCGTGCGGAAATTTCGCCTGACTGCGAGAAAGTGGAATTTTATTTTTGCAACATACATTTTCAATCGCGCTTGTTTTATATATTTAAACTAAGTCCAGTCTGACTCGATAGAGGTGATTTCTATATTTACGAATGGGACATACATCAAAAGCACGCAATAAATGGAATTTCCGATATCAATTTCGTTAATTGTAAAACGCATTTTTGTTCACTCGCAAGTAAAAACCATCGGTGTTATGAAAGCGTCAGAATTAAAGTGAGATTGGGATTTATTTTTTGAAAACAAGTGCGCTTGATTTTCGAACATTCGATTCGTTCTTGTGTTATTTGTTTTGTGTTTTTACATAGCACAGTACATAAAAAATATTTTTTTACTACTTTTTTCTTTTGATGGTACATCAATTTTTAATGCCATCGGCGAAATAATATAAAATAAAAACAAAAGAAACACAAACAAAAAATATAATAAAAGAGATGTAGAAAACAAATTCGAAACTTCAGTTCTTTGCCTTTGCCGCATTTCACAAGCATAAAGTTGATATAAATGCGCGCGCGTTTGAGACAAAACGAACAACGAGATCGGTTCCATAGGACAATAGGGATGGCGAAAATAAAGAGAGGGCGGCGGGAGGCGACGCTGACTGTAATTAAAACAGGAATGTTAATTACACTTTGCGTTACCCAAACGCGCGCTATATTGCCGACCGACATACTCTTCTGCACAAAAAAGTGACAATCCATAGAGACAGACAAAATTTTAGCACAAACACTGCGTTCCCAAACGAATGCAATTTTTCATTTATTGCATTTACTTGCGTTTCAATATCAATATATATTCTCACAATAAATTTTATCATTCTTAACTATAATAATATTTTCATTTCTTCCAGATATTCATAAATCTAGGTTTGTAATTGTGTCTATATATATTTAAATAAATCTTAAGCAATGCTAAATAATCATTATTGTTATAATTTTAAATGAATTTCAAATAACATTTCTACCAAATTGATAACAATAATATGCTGAATTAATTGCAATGTTATCGTAATTATAACTTTTTTTCTGTTTGTGTTAATTTACCAACATACTATTATTCGATTTCATCTCGCTGAAAGAATGGACGATCAGAAAAAAAGAAAAAAGCATTATTTGCAATCGCATTTTCACGATTTAAATTGCGGCAATTATCGGTGGGAATCGTTGTGGTAAAGCAAGTAATTAGTAGCGCGGGGTAAACACAGACTTCGCAGACTGCGCCTTATTTTTCTTCAACTGGAACTACCGAAGGCTGCAATTAAATATTCTGCTCAAACGAAGCTAACTGCGATTCGAAGGAGACGACACATGAAGTCGAGAAACAAACCTTTCTGAATTGACCGATAAATTCTTCCATCTTGTTGGACGAACGGGAGACCCAAACGCAAAAGAAAGGCAGACGCCAAATCCCGAACTGGGCCCGGGAACTTAAGTTTCTATAAATCATCTTAGTCCCTCAAATCCTGCGGCCCATATTTACGAGCCTTCGTCTGAGAAGACCCGCCTCATTCCTTCTCATTTCTTCGTTCATCTTTCTCGAAGCTCTCCACTTCTTTGTATTTAATTGCGAAAGGCAAAAGGCCTTAACGACGACAAAGTATCCGTCTCGCACTCGGCATTAACGAGGCACACGCGTTTCGGTATCGCTCAAACCTGAAATCAAAACTAATAATTTGGTAAAGACATGCAGATGGGATGTAGCAGATTATTAGGAATGCGAATTGTAAGAGCGACACATTCATATAATCGTATTTGAAATAGACAAGTATTTTATGTTGATTAACTTGGCTGAATTTTTGGGAATACGATTTCTTGGATGGAAAAAAGGCTTTAAGACTTTTTTTTAAACAGAGGCACAGTCAGTCTGTAACTTTGGTGTAAAATGGTGAAAAAAATGATGATGGACTTGTAGTGATTCATAATTTGCGTAATTTAATTAGTAGTCTCATTTTTTTTAAACATATAAAATAGCATTTCAGGTACATTCTTATATTGTGTATATAAATGATTTTTCTTTTCCTTTTTTTTTTTTTTTTTTTTTTTTTTTTTTTTTTGTTTCTTTATCTTCTCCTTGTCTTTCAGTTTGTCAAAATTTGATGATGAATAAAGAAGAAAGAGTTTCGATGGTTTGGGCGGAGACATGTCGGTTAATCCAAGATATAAATCATATTTTTATTTGACAAGAAAAATTAACATTTTTTTTTATCGGTTTTTATGTATTGAGGATATTGTGTAGCAAATGTTCCTTTACGATGTTCACTCGAATTGTGTATAAAACTATTAATCATAGTGCGGTGTAGAATTTCGCACTAATTATTTTAAGAAAATGTTGATTCACGTGTTTGATGTTAATACATAATTCCAGTACGGCTCGGATTCATGTGTAAAAACAAGTGAAAGAAATTGTTGGAATGAATGTACGATAAATAGAATGATAAGAACAAACATGCAGGAAACACGCTTAAGATCGATTTAAAAATGTGCGTGCGACATATTTGCAATTTTTATTGATCAAAGTGATAAATACTAATTTGACTTACGTATAGATATCACATTTCTGTGATTAAATTGATTGTTTTTAAATATGAACCTGTTACCAATTAGTTACAGTTTATCGCTGGAATTCGCAATTGAGATTAATTGTATTCGAAATGAATAACGATTATTAGTAATAAATATTTTTTAAATAATATTTTCTATGTTAATTGTAGAATACTTAATAATACTAACTTTTAAAATGAATAACTAAATATCTAGACATAACTTTAAAACTGATATCAGTAATATTATATAATGAACTCCAAATCATTAGTAATTAGTTATGACTTTGAGTTCTTATTTATCTAAATATTTATATAAATTAAATTCCTAAATTTATAATTTGGAATCAATCTTTAATCAGCGAAATAGTATAATATTTATATTGAAAATGAAGAAAATGAACAAAATACAGTGTACATCAATAGACAGAGTAAAGTGAGTATTGCAGTTTAATTTTGCATTGTGAGCTTTGTTTTCATACAATTAACATCTATCAAATTTCGTTGAATTTGCCGGGTGTCTGTCTTTCCGGCTCGCGAATATGAAGGCTTTAGTAAGAATTAACAACGACAGTGCCTCCCCTAAGCGGGCGCTAAGGCTGGTAGATGTGCATTAACGCCGCGTGCGCGATTGAGTTGGTTCGGTGAAGGAAAAGGGTTACGGCCATGTTGGTGAGGTGGCCAATGGCAGCTTGAGCACCTGCCTCCCAACTTTCGCATGCTGTTTCAACGTGCGCCTCTCGTGTGGGCGTGTGTTGCAGCACGTGTGGATACAAGCGTTACGTCTGGTATTGGCGCGTCTGTGTGTAAAACCGAACACGTACACATAACGCACTCAACGTTCATACCAAAGTCTACGATACCGATGCACCATAAATTGAATGTCTTATTTTATTCATTCAGTTATCCAGTTAACCGCCATTATGTTTTTAAATTACACCGCGCGCTGACTAATTGCATTAACGTATTGTTCGCACAAAATTATGATGATTGATCGATTGTCTCGATGGTTTGTTTGCTTTAATGCTAGCCCCGCGTGCCAAATAATTATCTAAGTGGATGAACTAAAGATTAGGTTGATGCAGTTTGTCCAATTATACATTTCTGAAGCTAGAATTTGAAATTTGATCTCATACAGTCTTAATTAATTTTGGTCTGCTCTTTGAGTGAATATATGATATAATATAAATTAAACAAATTATAATACATCAAAGAGGGCAAAAAATATGTAACGAATTATCATGCAAGGAATACTACATTTCTGTTAAAATATTAATATTTATCTACAAAAGTTATCATACGATGCGATTCTCGTATCTATTTAATTTTTATCATTATATGTTATATATATTGTATAACTTTGAACACTTTTGTAAACCCATTTAGAAAAGTGTTTGAAGATTAATTGTGAAGCGAAAGCACATGAATCCTAAAACATCATCAAGGTTGGTCATCTTGCAATGGTTCCATTTAGTTGGCTTTAGCATCTTCGTCGTTGGCCTCGACATACCGTATCCTCCCTAAGACCCGCGGGCATAAAACTGTTATACCGGACAACGAAGTAGAGCTTAGCTGTCGTTTTCGATGAGTAAAATTGGCTCGGTGCAAATAAACGTTAAAGATTCCCACGTTGTCAACTGGGAAAAATAACCAACCTCAATGATTGAGCGGATCATAAATATTTGCGAAAAAGTTTTGCGCGAATTCCGTTGTCATTCATGACCGAAAAAAGTGTCATTTACTTCTCGATTGCTGCTGGAATAGAGTGGCTGGTTTTTTGCGTCATATAATTAACTCCTTAGTCAAAAATAAACGATTCCGCATGACTGCACGTGTAAAAGCTTGAAACCGCGGAGGCACAAAAAGATGGACCGACGTTCCAAGGCGTTCGCTATCGCCGCCATTAACATCATTCACCATCGCCACTGTCGTTCCACTTAGAGCGCCTTTGACGTACGTCTCACCGACAGTATATCTTGGAAAACCGCTGCTTACCTTTCCAAAGTAAAACTCACAAGCATAAGTTTCGTAACTTTTCTCATTAACTTTTTTTTTAATTTCTTTTTTTTTACGTATCCCTGGTTCATCCTCTTTCATTATTCGTGCATCTCCTTTAAAGCCGCCCACCCCCCACCCCTATTGTGCCATCGTGCTTGGTACCTTCGTCTATGTTTCCATCCACCATAATATTTTTACTCGTGATTTTTATTTTACCTTGTTTCATTGCTAAGCGCGGCCTATGGGCAGTCAGCGGTCTGTTATTAACGTCTGGTACTCAGCGTTATTGCTACGGTTAAACGTAGATGGTTCACGTTCTCTCTTGCTCCTGGTAATGCCCATCGAGAAATAAGAATAAAAATAAATCGAGGCTCAATGCGTCGAGAAAAACACTCCAATGTATCCACCTTATTATTTAACAAGTGATTGTCACTGTACAGTTTTGCGAAAAAGCCAAAACTGTACAACTCCAAAAATGCTCATATACTTATTATATATGTATATTTAATCTTACAATATTTTAAAGATTAATTTATAAATAATTGCCCTTAATTCAAAAATTTTTTCAATCACAAATAGATTTTATATAAAATACGATACAATATCAAATAAAATATCTTTATTTCCTCTTACATAACAAACACCTAAGTTATAATACCCTTATTCTTCGTAAGCTCTATTGAAGGCAATTTTGAAATCAATAAAAGTAAAATAAGTACATCATTTTAAATAGAATCAAAGTCAGACAAACACTTTTGCATAAATCAAACGTTACTCTTTGCGATACTGAAACAAGACCTGATGCTCGTAAAGACAGTTTATTGCTACGATTGAGTGCAGCTCGCGCAGCGAACAGCCACAAAGCTCGTGGTGAACAGGGTGTGATTGATGTCAGGGAATTGAGTGATCATCCGTCGCGTAACTCCCTGCCTATCATCGCCAAGTTCATCGCTCTTTGCTTAGTGCCGGAAATGACACCAGTGATCGTGACCCGATAACCCAGACACTCAACCAGAATAGTCTCTTTAATATCTCACTGATTTATCGCGATGACCTTTTCAATTCAGTTGACAAGAACAATCGTTCAGTCCAAAGAGTTGTGTGATCAATTTCGGACAAAAACAAATGAACTTTAACTTGTCAGAAACTGTTGATTTAAAATGTTTTTAAAATTTTACCCCCTACTGATCATAAAACAACATCAGGTTACTTGACCACAAAACAACATAGACTGGACGAGTTATAACATGAGCGGATAATTGCAGTAGTTGCAAGCCGTGAGCACTGGTGGCGCAGGCGAGCGGTTGCGGCAGCGAAGGGTGTCACTGTCGGTCCCCTCTTCCGCCGCCACTAATCAAATTCAGATGCATATACCTAACGCCCAGAGTGCACGCATAACATCGTTGATGAAATTATGGTCGACTGCACTCTCCGTGTCGTCGCTCGCCAGAAGAGGTTATGCATGTACCGACAAATGGTAACGCCGTAACTATCCAAAATCAGGCTCTACGAGCAGCGTACACTTTTCGGCCAATACACCATTATTAATCATTAATACCTAATGAAGAATTAACGACTGTCCTGAAGGAAACACTTATGATTGATGGCTTGGTGTTATAAATCCATATCTTGTTTGTGGCGGTAACGTTTATGTCGCTTTTCCTGCAAATTAAATTGAAACAGATTGGATTGAGAAATTCAATGAATGACTATCACTTGTCAGCTGTGTAATAATATGTTATTTTAAATTTCAATTAAAAAAAATATAATAAACATTTTGTCTCTATTAAAGCGATGATTTTCAAATGTTCTCGAAATATGGCGATCTTGAAGCAAGATTCGAAGAGACGCATCCCTTCCTTGGCCAGTACATGTCCGTCTGTGGTGTGGTCACGATGTAGTGATGCACATAATGGGCGGTATGCGCACTTGCCGCAGGAGCCAATTATTCGATACTGCTCGTTCGTTCTCTACGTGCCGCCACAATCTTTCGTGCTCATCGCAGCACATCCCAGCACCGTGGATGGGACCGGCGAACAAACAAAGGAGACGGCATCGTAGCCCGGCGACGCCGTTATTTTCGGCGCCTTTGCCACCCCGAGGCTTGACACTCGTCTCATTTAACGATTGCACGAGCTTTTTCCCAATTTATTCAAAATTTTATTTGCACCATCAACGAATTCCCCATCGACCAATGTTCCAAGTCCTAGTGGACTCGTCGTTGCCAAACTAAGTACAATAAATCGTACGATTGTCGAAGAGTCGACACCCTTTGGGTCTTTGATTTGTCTCGTCATAAATCTTTCCATATGTTCACAAGTAGAAAAAATTTGCCATCAAATCAACCATTTCTAACACCATGAATCAAAGTAAAGATAGTTTGTTTCTTAGGAAAATATAATTTTTTTAATCTAAATTTTAGGTTTTCGATTAAACTGTTGCGAATACTTGAAGAGTTTTGCGAGTATCTTTTCGCAAGTAAATTTTGTCGGTGACGTGTCGCGATGGCGAGTTTATGTTACGCTAGAGGATGTCACCCTTGTAAAACCTTTTCCAGATAACACATCGTAGCTATTATACATATATTTTAGGTCGACTGACATTCGTACGTATTTTGCCCGCACATATGGTATATCGGATTCTTGTATTATATATGAGTCTACATCGTTCGACCGATCGGTTTATGGTTTTATGTTTCTGTTGGGGTTTTACAATGATTGGAAATATCGCGGATAGATATATAAAGACGAGCTTCCACCGCGGTGAACGAGAAATCGGTCTGAAGAGCATCAAAAATGCATAACCGGCTCTTAAGAAGCGATCGTCTGACGGCTTCCCGCGGGAAACGTGTCCTGCAGGACGCATCGGAGCGATTACAAGTCATGTATTTTTGACTAGAACGCCATTCCGTCTCAGAGAAACTGACTTTCACGGATAATCTGATGTGCAGTGTCTTTCGGCTGTGTTTTCGTGATAAAATCATAAGTATCTTAATTTGGCAACTACTTGTTGTTTTACCTAATAAAATATGACAAGTTTTTTTTTTTAATTAATTTTATTTATAGTACATTTTTTCCCTAAATGATTGGTTCTCTAAAATTATCCTTTTTTTAACAACAAACAAGTATTTAATCATAAAAATAGGATCCCAACTAAAAATTCCAACTAGTTATTCATAAGGCACTTATGAGTTATACTATTTAAATTGTAAGGGCCTCACAAGTGAAACATACAAGGCACTCGTAGGAAATGTAACGCAGTGTATTGTGAGGCACTTGTAAGGCGAACTAGAGTAATCAATTTTTTATTAAAAAAATGTTATTTTAATTCATTTTACAAGTATCTTAATTTTATTAATTATTTTATCAATTTGGAAGTATTATTGGAAGTATTTCAATTTTTATGCCTGAAAAAATTGTCTTCGATGTTATGGAGATTTGAACCCTTGCCCTCACATTGTCCGCAAGTTCGCCATGTAGTCCTACCACCTGAACTACGATGTCACATGGAAGTCAATGCTATTTTTAGTGCTTGCACTCTGCATTATACAAGTTCTAACTATTCTAGATTTACTCGTGAGTCCCTTACAAGCTTTTTGCAAGTTTCGCCTTGACAAGTTAAACTCACAGTTACCTTAAAAGTGCCTTGTAAAAACTAGACGATGCCTAGTCAAATTTTTACTTGGGATTCTGTATGTTCATTAACTGATAAATCCAAAGTAGTAATAAATCTAAAAATATTAAAATTAAAACCAGTAACTGAGATTATAAGTCGAAAATCGTTGTTCAAAAATCTACTTAACACAGTGACATACTGCCTATATTTTTATAGACTGTGTTTCATGACCACATAAAAGTTACGAAAAATTATGCCAGTTGAGGTTGACAATGACTAGAAATCGCGACCCCGCATTTAATTTAAGAAGAAAATGGATGTGTGGTTTATGTGAAATCGCACACCGCTGACAAAATGTACGAACTCATAGGCCATCTTGATAGGATTTTCATACACATAAAGCGTGAAATGTTTTTTGTATCCCACTGTGGTCTCTTGGCTTGGTTCATTCGTTCGAAACAGGTATAAATCTCTCACAGCTGCGCGAGAGTGCAGCGCAACAACACGGGTTATTATCAGAATAACCAGTTGAATTTATTTCTCGAGGAGAACGAGATGTTTCGACGTTTATGCGTTATACGAAAATAATTTTCCCCGGGTAGGGATAATTTGCTGGCTTTTAAAATTCTCTTCCTTGTTTGTCAGAACTAAAAAAGTCGCGACCATGCCGAAAGCAAGAGTATATTTCATTTTCACAAATAGGTTGATACAACTCGTATGCGCCTTGCATGAGTATTTAATATTCCTGCCCAAGGCTATATTGCACTTACTTTGTATGCTTAGATATTTATATTACCCGTTGAAGGCTTCTTGTAAGTAAGATAGTATTCGAGTATAAAAATATTTTATATCTTTTTCAGATTTATTATAATGATTATATTACTTCATGAAAATATTTAATGCAATTTTTCACTACTGGTTTTGTTACATTTTGACCGATTTTAATTGAACCTTACTTTCTTTTTTTGTTTTAGGTAAGTGCTAATGAATATTGCTTTGAATACGATGTTGGTAAGTTTGTTCTAATTTATTTTCATGAAATGGCTGATTTACGTCTGGGCTTGTAATAAAATAAAGGGAAATAGTTTTTTAACGACGCAACAGAAATCAGTTCAAGCACCGAGAATAAAGTTTTATGTTTGAATAATAGTTTTGTGCAATATTTTAGCACAGATGAAGAATAAGTATTACAATGAACATTCTTTTTAAGTACTTTCAAACACGGTAATAAAATATTTTTATTTGTAATCGCATAGAATGAATCTTATTTGAAAAAATCGTTTTTGTATCTTAATTTTAGAACTTATTTATTTATTATATTGTTAGAATTCGCATTATTATCATTGAAAATGTTGGCGTCGTTGAACATATAACAATAATATCGGAATGTGTATAAAAATTATTTTTCGGTTAAAGAATTACCGTCTTGAATAATGCAAAGTGCACTTAACCTTAACGACTTATTCTTGAATTACTCAGATTCTCTTTATTCTTTTACATAAGACTGGTTCTAAGACATAGGGGAAAACGTGAAATCCTGGTTTATCAAAAAATACGCAAATAGGTAATCAGAACTCGTACGAAAATCCCACCTCGATCTTTCGATCTTACAATTCTCTTCATTTTACCATTTCTTCGTTGCTCGTATTATCTAAAACGCATTCCGCGGTCGTCCTGCAGGACATATACATCTTCGGGCATATTACGAAGTGAAATAGAAGGAAAGCGGAACATAGACTCGCGGCAAAGAGTAGGCCTTGGAGTCCCATAACCCCATCAGAGATTCTCCCCAGAGTACCATAAATGCCTTTGGAATCCCTTCATCTCGTTGTACACTTTCCGCAGAACAGTTGTGTGGTCGAAATGGTTTTTTTCCATCTTCCAATTTAACTATCAAAACAAGATTTTGTAAGCATTTTTCGACAGTGTTATTTGTGTATTATAAAATATATTTTTCTTTATAATTTTTACTTTCGGCTTAGTTTTAAAATGTATAATTTTTAAATAAAAATAAAAAAAAATGTAATGTTAACATGTAAATAAAATAATTTTAAGTAAATAGTTAAATATTTTATTTTAATTTTTTGGTTCGTATATAAACATAAGACAGTGTACACTATTGTATTTATCATAATTGCTTGTTACATTTCATAATATTAAGAATAACATCAATTATGAATTCATTCAATTTTAAATCATAAAATATTAATTTGTGTAATTTTTCATTTAACTCAATTATGATTTTGTACCATACGACAACCCTCCTGAAATAAAGAGAATGAAAAGAGACTTTAGTTACTCACAAGAGACCAAGTACTGGGGCCAGCTGAATAAAATTATTTCGTTGAACATGCAGGGATGGGTTATTAACTCGTTTATGCCACGCATCAATATAAGTTCATCAGTCAGTAATTTTCATGGACGTAATTTACATAATGAACGAACTCTCAACAATAGTATATTACGCAACTAGTGCGGGAAGTTGACGATTCCTGCGACGAGTCTTGTAAATCGCACAAGTCGAGAATTGTCATTTCTGCGGAAGTTGCATACTATATTTTGTATGACTTGTGCATTGGGAAGTTACATTATTTTATGCAGAATAAAGCAAATATAAAAGCAATCCGCTTGTCTTAACAGCGCACCAATAGTAATTCGGAATGAGGTATCAGCACGCAGAAGCCTACATAAGTCGTCGCAATTAAGACTAAATAATCAGTTCGTCAAGAGCGCTTGGACGGTCAACATCGACATTGCTTTTACCGACTAATGCGTTCCGTTCAGCTGCGCTCGATAAACTAATCATTTCGATTCAACTGCGACGCATTATATTACATTTTTTGGTCGGTAACAATGTCGTAATGTTGGAGATATTATTGGTACGCCAACCAAATAGCATAACAGATGGCTACTACTCTAATCAAAATATAACTAACATAATATGTTTCCAAACAAAGGAAACCATAAAAAAGGTTGCTTGTTTTAACATTATCTAACTATAAGCTATAACATTTAGTTAAATACGAATGTGCTTTATCTTTATATACAATATTTTTTGTATTTCTTTAAACTTTTTTTTCTCATCATTACATGCGATACAGCAAATAAAGTGCCATTTTGAGCTACCAAGCCTCGATAATGGGAGTCGCTAATAAATTCCACTTGCTAATATGAAATTATCGTTAAATGCACTTAGAACATACTAATACACGACTGGGCTGTTGGCATCGTCCCGCTCATAATTTTTTACTACAGATCCAAACCATTTTCACGGTTTTTCTTTAAGATCCTCCAGATGCGATAATTTAAACTTACAATATAAGTCCCTCGAGTAATTTACATCTTACTTAGCTAACTCTTTTTCTTTTTTGCTAAAATGCACTGTTTTTCTTTTTTAATTACATATATCGCTTTTTAATTTCTATTTCGTTGCAATTTTAAGTGTTCGAAACAAAAGCAGAATTTTGGACGCTCAACAGTGTTCGCAACGGACGAGACAAAATTTAATTAAGCTGAGTAATTCATGTCTGTTTGGAGGACATGTGTAAACTTGAAGATCGTTAACTCTGCTCGTGGATGAGAAAAGTCGCGGCTGTCGCGCGACATCGCTCGCATCGTGCCGGCCGACGTATCACTGTGCCGACATGATTAGCACTCTTGTAAGCTCAAATGTTAAAACATGACGTAGCCTGTGGTGACAAGCCACGCTACGAAGTCGCTGCAATGTATCAAGCTGTACACGAACTTCTGGCACCGGACACTGTAATACATCCCGCCTGGGCGTACGCATACGCATTATTTCATATCTTTTTATTGCATTCGCCAACGCGAAATTCAATTTTTACCCTTTTACGTAAATTATTCGTTGCCAAGTTTAATGAGATGCATTTTCTCGAAATCGTGCTTAAAAACATACTTTTGACAAATATCTATTATGTTCAATTAACTTTTACACAATGTTTGACGATTTTATATCTTTTTTTCGTTTCAAACGTTTGCTTATCATAACCTAAAAAACTTTATTTATTATAAAAAGAAAAAACAATTTATAACACTTTATACTTTTATAAAACTTATATAAAAGATTGTTACATTTCCTGTAATAACATAAAAAGGCAAATAAACGAGTTAGTTAACTGTTGAAAGAAAATAAAGATAAGTATTTGTATACAAATAAATGTTTTTCATATACTTTCTATAAAAAATTATTCTTTTATAAAAGAACATGACAGTTCTTTGAAAATATTGTATTTTTTATAAAGATAACGTATATATTCTTTTTAAATAAAATCTACGTAAATGTAATAAATGTAAAGAAAAGAAAATGGAATAAAGAAGCTGAAACTCGAGCCTCTCTCTACTTGAAATACCCCGTACGGAACGTAGACGTTCATTTGACGTCAAACAAAGGTCTTCCAAGGTTCATAAGAACGTCAATAAAATGTGATGAATACGTCTAATTGACATTCAATAAACGTATATTTTATGGACAAATGT
>JABFPJ010000647.1:0-35743 GCA_022817425.1 Gryon sp. ZL-2020 | reverse complement strand
GTTGTGATGTGGCTAACCCTATGAGGCCCCCATCAGGGTAGCCTAATAAAAAAAAGTCAATTTTACGTCATGGCAACCAGATGTGGACCTTGTCAGGTTCTTATAAGGCAAACCACATTATGGTATACCTGATTATGGCCATAACGATGCCTAACGTTACACACATTACATTACCTTATCAGAATATCGCATGTGGTCCTGAGCAGGATGCCACTTTTCGAAAATACATGATACTTGCCTCATGTGGGTCTAATGTGGCCCAGATCAGAAAAACTGAGAACGGGTTTTGTTAAGGCTATCCTTATCATGGCCATACGCTGGGTGTGGCATGCCTCATCAAATTTTTACTAGGGATTTTGTAATAAAAAATTGAATTTTTTACATCGTCTCGCCGTTTCATCCCAAATACGAACACATAGAGAACTTCGTCGTGGATTCAAAATAAGAAAGAACAAATGTGCGTGACCGCGAACTTTTGTTTTGCAGTTTCTGTACGCTACACAGATTTGCTGTCTTTTATTTTCATACAGCGATATAATATAAAACGCAGAAGAATGTGGCGCGCTGTATATTGTACACACGACAAGAGAGCTGCGTGCTTCTTGTTGCATTCTTGTTTCACCGTGGAACGTCACGAAAATGAGGGAAGGTCGGGTATATACGAGTAGCGGACTATTTTTAAAACTCACTCTCAATCTTTTTATTTTCACAGTTGGCACGCGAAACATGACATTTTTGTTGTCTTTTTTATTGCAATGATGTATTGTTCGTCGCAGACATGGGGAGAAACAATTTTTTCCAATGATAATTAAGTTATTGTTTAAGTTTTAAGGATCGGCGTGAGACGGTGGTTGGGGCGGGCGAGAGGTTACGTTGGAACGTCCTGAAGTGTGCAGAGGTTCGAAGCACCGGATATCCTTTCAGCGGAAGAATTGTTGGAGCATAACCCCCGCGGCACAATGTCGACGAGATCGATTTTCTCCGGGCGATCGATAAACTTGGGCGCGCACATAGCGTGCTTTATCACACGCACCACGGCATCTAAACGCATTACTCGTGCTCGTGCTCTATTCGCCTGTGTACCACTTCAGGCGGTACATGATGAAGTGCTTCTTTGCACGAAAAGTGCGTGAGCCGAACATCCGAATTTACTCGGATGGAGAATACTGCATTAGAGCTAATCAGTGATTGAATCTACTTTTGACCCTTTAAAAACCAATACGGAAATTACTTATTTTAGAAACTAAATTGGAAATGGTCAATGAATTGAGGAAAAGTTTTGTTGAATGAAGAAAAGTTTGAACAGAAGTTGAAAAAAGTTGAAAAATAAAGTAATTATTGAATTTAATTTGTTTTACAAGATTTTCTTTAATTTCCGTTATTTTATTTCTGAAGTGCGATCAATGAGTTATTCAAGTCATATTCAAGTGAATTAGCAAATTAATATGGCGAAGATTATAGGGTTAATTGAAACATTAGATCAATGTACTTGATTTGTAATGTCAATAGAAAATATTTCATGATTTTACTTTTCAATAGAAATTATTTTCATCAAATTCTTTAAATACACGTTTTTGTTGATGATAAATATGCTTTAATTAAACATTCACTTTGAACTGAAATTAAAACTATTTATTAAATTATATATTAAAAAGTCATCTGAAAATAAGTTTTTATTCAAATGGAAATTAATTAAATTTGTGCTTTATTTTTATTTATTACTACTATTTTATCGTAACCAATGTGTATCTCATATTATCAAACTTAATATAAATTGATTTATAACAAATTGTTCAAATAATGGAGCTCAACTAACCATTAGGTCATCATTATCTTGAAGTTAGCGAATATTGAATCTTTAAAGAGTGAATGTCGAGTTTCACGTGATTTATCTCAATCTTAATATCTTTCTTTTCCTTGTTACATTTATCTTCATCATATCAAAGTCTACTTGTCTCTATTGTAGTCCAACAGATTCTGTTTCTTGGCTGACCTTGACGTAATCATGAACGTCATTTTAAGTTGTTTCGATGCGGCAACATAAAAAATCTATAAATGATTTGCATTTCAGATACCTTATTTGTAAAACATAACAGAAAGAAAATAAAACGCAAAATATTTTATATTTGTTTAGTCTGAATACTTCATTGTTGCACTTGTATTACACAGTAAAAAACTTTATACTTCTATCAATAAATAATTTTACTTTGTAATGCTAGAACGTACATTCTGAAAAATTTCACAATACCATTTTTATTGTAACTAGATAGATCATATTTACATGGATTGTAAATTTTATGATTATGGTTAGTTGAGTTTTATATTCAACTTATTTAAGAATTCATTTTTCATCATCGTAACTATGTCGCATAAATATTTTACTTTCATGATAATGATAATTCATAAACAAAAGTCATATGTAAAAAAAGTTCAAAAAATTTTGCTCATATTGTAAAATCCATTAAGTATTATTACTTTTTTATTGATTAACGCAAATGGCGTAAAGCAAGATCAAACTGTCATTTAATGAAACTAACTTATCATTCTATTTTTGAATCACCATGAAAATGTATTAAATCCAATTAGAATTGCGTCAGAAGGACATAAATCTTGAAGTTACGCCGTTTCAATTACAAATTATTCGCTCGGTTGTTCCTCAGAGAGGGAAATAGAGAGAGAAAGACAGACAGAGAAAAATGCGAACTTGAAGCTAGCATTGTAATTGTGTGGGCTCTTGCTATCGAGTTTCCATATTGCCACTCGACGAAATGTAAGGTGGTTCCCTGCGTGAGAGCACACTTTGTACATACTTGGTAATACAAGAAGACAATAGTCCCAAGCGTATGCTGATATTCGGACGGTAATGCGAACCCACTCGCGCTTCAGTTTCAAGTGGTATAACTTAACACGAAGGCAGGCGCCTTGCAACTAATTGTCATCGCGTTTCTCCAGCGAATAGAAATCATTTCACTTTTCATGCCAATGACCCTATAAAAGGAACTTACAATTATTATTTGCAAAAATTATTAAACCAATTTAAATCGAAATGGGATATTGTGTGGATGTATGGGTGGCACGTAGCAAATATACTTCACTCTTAAAAAATATTACATTTTAGTAGAATTAATAAATCGTAAATATTATAAATTATGACCACTTCATGTCGATTTCTGTTTATATTAATTATATCATATAATTGATAGTTAATCTGATAATCATAACATATGTCACATATCCTGTCGGTTTATACATCGCGACCTCGACATGACCAGTAAATTGATTCGACATTAGCGTTTAAATCAATATTGCTGTGTTCACATTTCTGAATAAAATGCAGTTCCAACTTGCTTAAGACTTTACCTAATATTAATTATATTACAATAGTGAATAACCTGTTAAAGTTAATCAGATCTTACCGTATGTGATATTAAAAATGCCGATATCCAACCACTTTTTCTGTCTTGCTAAATTAAAATTTATTGCGAATTCCGGCAAAAATTGCACTATCCATAAACGTGACTACATTAAATCTTACTATAAATGCGAGGAATAGGTGTTTCCTTGTAGCGAAGTAATATCTCGTTTAATAAATTGCAAATCCGCTAGATCAAACTGTCGCGTCTTCTATCAAAATAGGAGTATCGAGTAACGAATACATTGTAATAACTGGTTTCGAATGTAAATCAATATTGATTTGAATAGAAACCCTTCGCAAATCTGTCGTTTATGGATGCATTTGACGACACCCACGATTGCATGAGTCATCCCACGTCGGATGTACATTTCTCGTGGTCGAATGGAGGGAGTACACATTTCATCGTCAATTTTCTCTCTCTTCCTCATTTTTTCTTATCATTATGATTACTTCCATCTTCTTTGAACTTTCCAACGACATTACTTGAATCATATAATATAAGCAGAATAAAATCTTTTTCAATGTCATATCATTTGTCGATTCCTCAACATCATTCAACTTATCTTTCTGCTGATGATACTTATATAACAGCACCTTTGTCATTTGACTTTACAAAATCCGCTCGTAATTTCGTATCATTTCTATAGATTTTTCAACAACTGCTTCATTAGATGTTGCTTTAAGTGTGTCACGCAAATGCACGTACCGTTTGCAATTGACCGAACAAAAAAATTTTTTTTTGCTCGTGACAAAGGTAAGACTTAATTCGATTCTTAGCGTTCAAATTTGCTTAATTGTGCATCTTCGCAGATGCACTAATTATAATAACCCGATTATGTTTGCTACAATTTTCACGCCTTGCTTCTTACAAATTAATCCGGTTGCGCCACGCTGCTGCAGTTGTCTTGGGATTTTTTTGTTCTTTCCGTTAGTTTCATTTTCTTTCTTCAATCAAATTATACGTTCAGATCCAAATGCACGGCAGTTTCCAAATACCATCCAACGTCGACAGAAAAGGTATACCTTTGATCCGAGGATGACAACTGTGGACGAAGTTGATGCTTGCCAACCCTTGTCGCCTTGTGAGTATACATACACAATGTAAACATTTAAACAATCATCGGATGAATATTATATCGAATAAATAATTGAGCTGTGATTATAAACGGTCTGAAATAATTATGATAAAATTGAATTTTAACGATATAAAGAGCATGTGCAAACAAGTATATATTAAAACAATAAATTAAAGTCAAATATTTTGTAAAATACAAGTACGCTTAGACAAGATGTGATATAATAAAAATAAACTCGGTAAAACACTTAAACTCATACAAATTAATTGACGTCGCGTTTTAAAGGGATCTGTTATCCAAACAAAGTTTATAATTGTACTACATTTCATATAGCAGCAGATTTTTGAGCTCTATTTTTAAGACTCTAGAATAAACTTGTTTATAGTCATAGTTAAATAAAGAACCACCCATATTTTTAACGATGTATAACATATGATGTAACTGCAAATCGAACAACTGCTTGTTCGTCCGAATTGTCGAGTCACTGTATTTTCTCATACACCACTTACAAGCGAGAAATAACGCCGTCATCACGATGGCTTAGCAAAACCATCCACGGTCCATATCCCAAAGTATAAATATTTATTCTCAACTTAATAAATAATCGCATCGTAACTCGATTGCGCTGTTGACGTGCCATTTTTCGTCAGCACATTTTCATTTTTCATTATATCTTTGCATTAGTTATCACACCCTAAACCTGACCACATAATGTGATTTAGAAACAATTTTCATTAGAAATTAGAGTGTGTTAAAATTTATTGCGAGAAGACTAATGTTTTGGGCTTGCGCGTGGGTCGAATGTTCCTTATTACTGGCAAGTTTCGAGTAGGAAGATTCTAGGTGAGAATAATAAGAGGCGGTTCTGATTAAATTTGGAGCGGCCAAAGTTATTTTCCCAGACATTGTTTCATCTATGAATCCAATTTTGCGTAACCCTGAAGAGAAAGTCTCGCGGTTTTACCTTTAGACGCCACTTCCTTTCGCATCAAAATACAATCTAGTTGCAATCCCTAAAAGATGCAGTCTTACCTAACCATTAATTAACTACAAAATATGTGAACTTTTATTGTTCAAACAACTGGGCGCCGTTTGTTATCTACATATCATTTCTATTGCTTTATCTCACAAACATTACTTTGAATAATGACAAATAATTATACTGTCAAAATTGTGTAAAATTTTAGTTACAATTGTAATAATAAAAGAATTTTTATTTCAATTTACTTTACATCTATGCTACTATGTCTGCATTGATTAATTTTGTGAATTAAAAGAGCAGAAGAGATATGTTAAAGATAAATATGATCCAGAATTTGATTTGGTCATAATGAAATTAGTCATTGCGTATTGTTAAAATAAAAATATCTTCGTTCGTGTGCAGACATTTGATAATTACAATGCAAAAGCACGCGCGACTGTCCATAATGTGCAGTGTGCGTGATTCTAATATGCGATTGGCCTTGTCCCAATGGCGATGGCGTCATACGTAATGAGAATACAGTAAGTCCAGTTGGAGATATGTTCTTTCAATCGCATTGTGTAGAGTAGGCAGGGTCATTCCACCGCGAAAAGGAAACTACTCTATGGGGGCAATCAAATTGGTTTAATTGACTGAAGTACTTTTTATCAGATACTCTGCGCTCAATCGTATATGTTATTTTTCGCATTCGACTGTTTCAAGTAGCGTTCGTTTGTGCGTTCATCAGCGCCAATTTTGCACGAAATTATCTATACTGTAATTGAGATGCAATTGATTTTATTCCATTTTCATATATATTTATCAAACTGAAATTTCCAATTGATTGCTGTGTTAATTATATCAAGCCATGCATCGATACAAAAAGTATACGTACAATTCATTTTTAAATTGTGAATATGCCAGTCATACAATTATAATTTATTATAAAAACTGTAAAAAACGCATTTGTAATTTTTTTTTCATTATGAAATACTGTTTTTCGAATGATGTTTTTCATCTTTTAAATAACATGAAGTTGATTTTACTTAATGATTATTACTTTAATTATTGTGTATTTAAGAACTGTAAAATTAAATTAAAAAAATGTTTGTTTCAGGTAAGTCAAAGACACTATCCCTGCCACGGAAATTTGCTCCAATATTGACGACCATCAACTTTGAAGGTAAAACTTAACATACATTCGAAAGATATAAAATTTGCGGTATTCCATCGAACTTGTGGCTCAGAACAGGAATGCTTGACGATTGTCTCGTGAGAGAGGCATGTTGCTCAAGGCGAGCATTAAAACACGCGTCGCAGATTGTTCGCGTTTCATAGACCGCAAATTTCGTTCCACCTGTGAACTCTTTACATGGTACACATCTCAACTCGTTAGTTAAGTTGCAAATGAGCGTCGAAAACACTCTTATCCGAATATAACATTAATTACTCGAACAATACGCACATTTTTCTCAGACAAAGGACACCGACTTCTATTTCGAAGGTCGAGTTTTCTGGAAGATTAATTGATCCGTTTATTATATAAATAGTCTGATGAAATCATAAAATAATTAACATCCACTTTTTTATGATATTAAATGGTAATTAAAATGGGAAATAATTATTTCTTTGTATTTATTATATTTTTCCAAGGATATGATTTTGTTAAATTAAATTTGTGTAAGCCAATGAACATATTTGAAAAGAGCCAGTTTTATGGCTGCAGATGGATATATAATTGATAAAAGACTTGGCAAATAGTGTAAACTTGTTACAACTGAATTTAGTCGCAAGTTGAAATACATTTGTAAAAGTTAGTTGCATGCTAATTATTCAAATTGGAACATATGCGGTCACACGCCAAGTGCCTTGCACTTGCAGCTGTTCAATGGTGTGCCAGAGACCTCCTCCGTTACGTGCGTCTCTGCATTTCCGACATTATGTACACGTGCATGAAACATGCAACAATAAGCTGGGAACCCTTTCGCTGTTCACCTATTTTTTATTATAAGTTTTGCAAAATCTGCTGTCCGTAATCTTACGGATTTCAAAGAATTTATATTTCAACTATCATTCTTTTGCAGTAAAGAATAAAATATGAAAGGCAATGACAAATTATTGTCTAATATAATGTCATCATAATTTTTTAACTAAGAAATCTGTTCTCAAAATAAATAAAGTTTATACACTAAGAAAAATGACTTACAATAAATTACTGTTTAAACAGTAACTTAGCCACAGAATTCCCATTAACCGAATAAATTCTGTCAAAAACTGGAAAATTTACTTTCTGAACACAAATTTTTATTGATTTTTTCAAAAAATGTTATGCATGAAAGGAAAATTTTTACTGTTTTTAACAGGAACTTTCATGTTACTGGGAATTCTGTGGTCAAGTTACTGTTTAAACAGTAATTTATTGCAAGTTATTTTTCTTAGTGTATTTTTACTTAAATCGAGGAATATTTTTATAAGTAAAAATGTAACAAAACATATATGAACTCTAAATAAACTGTTAGAGTTATCAGAAATATGAAAAATGTTTGTCAGACTTAATGATTTCATATAACAGTTAGCTTGACTTCATAATGATTTTGAAAGGGCATTTATTGATCCTAAAACGTAGAGCCTAATCGACGTCTTTGTCGATTAAATGACTAAAATTCTTCAGTCTTAACTCGAGTTAACAGGTGGTCGTTCGACATGATTCGCAAATCTTAGAGACTCACGCGATACTTCACTTGTCTGAAACACGTCATTAAGCTCATCAAAATAACGTGCATTATTGCCGCGAAACTTTATTTTATGCAGATTTTCAGGATTTTCAGCAATTATGCATTTTAAAACAGTTATATGAAGTTTTTTCACTTATTTAGACAAACTATGCTAATATTCAAATTGAAGAAAGATGATTTTTTTTCACGTGAAGGAAAATTGGAATGTGGTTTATGAGCGAAACTAATGGAAAAGAAAATTGAATATGATCTTTATATCAATCAGAGATCCAATGTCTTTTGTTACAATGTGCGCGAGTAAATGAGTTCGCAAATGAATAATAATTATAATCTCGGTCATAAAGATAAAGCTTTGGTTCAGTAGATGCAATGAGAAGTGAAAGACTTTCCGTGAAAACGATTTCTACTTTTTCTAATTACTGTTCTTATATTTATGTTTTATTTTCATTACCACAACCGCCAATATCGTAATTGAACATTTCAATTTCAGTCCATTAAATTCAAGGAATGAAGTTTATTATGAATAAAATAGAGAAAAAAATCACTGCATGCATAATTATATTGTTAACATCGAGTGATATAAATTTCATATCTAATTTTTTTAGTCCACTGAAAATAACATTTTCTAATTTAATTTCACTTATGTATTTTGAATTGTAATATATTAATTAACGTGAAAATTTTTATTTTACGTTTTTTTTAACACAAGGGAATTCTATTTTAGATTTAGGTACTGACATATTACTTTACGTGGCAATCCATTAATTTCATTCATTACCCTTTTCGAACTAAGAAGATAGATAAGGGTTCCTAAAAGATTTTTTTTTGTTAATTTTCATTATTTTGATTAATAATAATATTGAAATAATAATAATAATTAATAATTTTATAATCATATAGCCACGTGTTTCAGTCTATTTTCTTAACGTATTGAAATATAACGTCGTATGACATAATATTATTAGTTTTCAAGCAAAAGTCTCGAACTACCGTCTTACGGCAGAAAATAGCGGTAATAAATACACTCTTAGAATTATGCTAAATCTTTTCGTACTTAGTTGATTATATGGCTTCGGGTGAACGTCTTTCTTAGTACTATTTATATTATTCAGTATTTTTTGTACAATATATCCAACTTCAATACGTCTACATACACACAAATATAAAACATAATACAAAACATAATGAGTTAAAAATAACTCGTTTCAACTATAATAGAATACTCTGGCACTTGGTCGTGCGAAAAGTTAATTCATTGTTTATTGTAATACCGTAAATGAAATGACGTTCCAAGTAGTTGACACAGTGTTAGACTCTTGGATACACTGAAGCACTCTACACTTCGTCTGGAATTTTATTTACTTGTCGTGAAGAAGCTCGACCCAAATACCAAAGTGGACAGAGAATATAAGGGACGTAAAAATGTGCGACGAAAGAAAAAGTACGGAAGAAAAATACAAACTTTACCGCGGAATACAATATTTTTCATCACTTTATAATAAACGAATAAATGAAACGTTAAAATTGAAAGATTTTATGCGTAAAGCACAAGCAAATGTACAAAGTAGAATAATTGATTAAACATTGTGTACCAGCTTTACACTCACACGTGCAAGAGTTTTTGATAAACAACTTGTACGACACGAAGAAGGCAAACAATTTTCTTTGTTTATACTCGGTTGCACAACTTGCTCGTATGTTACGAAAATTAGTTTTTGGCAACAATCCCGGGGTCGCGATGAAAAACGGAAATGGACCACGCGGTGTATAAGCTCGAGGATCCTTGAAAGGACCTCTCTCGGGCATTCGTGTTTGTAAGGTATTAAGCTTTTCGTTGTGTCGCATCACCAACGTCGTTAACTCCATATTTGTAATGCAGCATGGCGAAAAGCCAACTTTATGCGCCAAACTCGCTTTCCATACTCGTATGTAAATTTGTCATTGAATTTATGAATATTAACTGTCAATAGTTTCAGTATCAGAGATTCTTATCTGACCTTCAAGTCTGAATTGTTATACGAAAATGCTATTATTTTTATCTACACTGAATACATTCAGAGAATTTACGTTGACTGTATGTATAATATTGTACGTTAAGAAAAATAAGTGCTAAGAGAAACAATATGAATGCACATAATTTAAATCTTAATATCTTAAACTGGTCGAATGTAAACATATGTCCAAGATTTTTTTTCACAACCGATACATCACTCATGTATTGTAATATGAGTAGTGTTATTATGTAGTCATATTATATTTTAATATAACTATCTTCCATTATATTATAGTTACTATATTGAAATAATACACCATATTATATCTTGTTTAACCACAAAATCGATATTAAAAGTTTAATTGAAACACTTGTTTTTGTATCTGATAACCATCAACAGCAGCAGAATCATCTAAGATGAAAGTTACTGTTAACTTTGAGTGCAGACATGTAATTTAATGAAAAATCATCACGAAACATCGTACGAACTTAGCTCAAGCAAAACCTGGAAAAACTTTCAATTACTGATGAATAATATAAGAAATTAACAATGTATTAATTAGTTACATACTGTTTAAATAAATACTGTAATTAATATCAACATTTTAATTTGTAACGTAGCTCAAAAGTCAACCTTGTTTTACGTTCAAATTATATCTCCGTCGAGTAAAATAAATGTCGATCATTTACACTGTACTTCATGTTTGAGGTTATGTTACAGTTGACAATTAAACGGAACCGTACCTTCAAGTACGCCGATAATTTCGTTTATTTCCACGAATGCGAAACATTTATTTACGATTTCATTAAATTTGATATGTCGGCAAATTCGCTTGATGATAATAAATTGAATTTGAATTACGTAAGAGCCATATGTTGCGTGTATTCATTCGTACGTGTAATTATTTATATTTGGAATTGTATTTCACGTTGGAATTCCATTTCAACGTGAATGATACAGATACATATTCAAAAATGAAACGCGTGAATATAATAACGGTAAAATATGGACTGTGGTGGTAAGGTGGAAATTGAGGAGTTGCTAACACTTATGTGATTTACTTTCCAGCGCTTTAGCAATTCTCGTATACTCGCTAAGTAAATACAATAGTTCACGGTACAATATAATTGAAACTGCATTATGGAACAAACAAATGTTAATTCTCTTATTTACTCAATTAATAAGGTGTAACACACTGTAAAAAAGGTAGTTTATTTTTCAACCATGTTTTCTAGCATATATACTTCAGTTTTGAAGTTTTAATTTAAAATGCAAGTATATATGCTGTAATTTAAAAGTTCGACTTTAGAATGAACATATATTACATTTATTTTAAAGTTATGTAACTTTAAATCTGTGTCTTATATTCAAATCCTTTACTTGAAAATTCAACACATTGACTCGCATTGAAACAATTTGTCAACATGTTTTCAATGAATTCAAAAGTAGTTATTTCAAGCATTGTTATTTTGAAATTGCCATAGAAATGTAATCGATGTAGCATTGAAATTGGTAAGAGTATTTAACAATAAAAGTAGTTATTTTAGAATTAAAATTTTAAACATTTAATGGCTATAAAACAGTGTGCCAGTGAATATAACCTCAAAAGTCATGCCGTCTTTCTTGGCAATTTTATAACAAAAAATTATGAAATAAAATCGACATTTTTTATATTTTTAAATTTTGAACAATTTAATAATAATAATTACATTTTTAAAGTATAAGATTTAACAATTATCTTCTTCTTCTTTCGTTCTTCTTCCTTAAATTATAAAATCTTCTTCTTAATATCTTATCTTCTATATTAATATCTTCTCCTTTTAAAAGTTAAACCATATTTATCATATATGGTTTAATTTTAAAGTTTAAATTTAATTTTGAAGGGCAACTTTAAAATTAAAGTATATTTACTTGCAACTGAATTCAAGTAAATATGCTTAAAAATTAAACTATTTTTATTACAGTGCAGTTAAGATGTAACAGTATGAAAAACTTAATTTATGTGGAAATGAAAGAAAACAGTATACCTCATTAATACTATTAACAAAAAGATTAACAGTATTTTTATACAAATAACTTTTAATAATAATTTTAAATAATGCACTTTTTGTTATGATTTTTTGGCTGCAAATTATAACACAAAAGTTACAATAAAGTTATTGCAATAAGAGAAAAAAACAACTTAAGAATATTATAACCCCTAATCAAGTTTAACTTCAAAAAAAAGAAACTGATAATTAAATGACGTGATGAATAATTAAAAATTTGTATAGCATCGCAACCCCCAAAGGACCTATTTCATAAGTAAAAATTAATCGGTTTTCTGTGTAGGATAGCAAGACAGTAATTGTGCTTCTTTTCGTAACAGGTTTATCATCTTGAAAAGGCATTGGCGAGAGTATTAAATTTGGGTTCTATCTAAGTCTTGATTAGAGATTTACGAAGGAGTGCGATGTCGAAGTGCTATTGGAACGCATCAGTGAATCGGAAAGTACCGGCAACTATGATCGAAAGCGCTGGTTCGTAACACAATTGCACAAAGGGAAGTGCATTAACTTGCGGAAGAACTGATGGTACGTGGGCGGTGTTTTTCGTCCCTCCTTTGGTCGCTTCTTACTCTCCGTATCTTTATTAGTTTTTTCTCTATTTTTTGTTCTCATTCGTTATGAGGAAAAGTTTCGCCGTATTCCGTAACTACGACGGATTTCCATTCGGATATATAAAACGCACGGCTTCTGCTGCTCTGTGTGGCGTCACGAAATATACTTTCGGTCGCAGACGTTTTATAGTTCCTCCTTGAAATTCCGTTCACGAGGTTACCAAACTTTGAGCGCAAACAAAGATAATCATAACGGAAACGATAAGGTCTTCGAACCGGAAACTGAACTTGAAATTGTTCACAAACTGCGTTTGTGAACAATTTGGGTAGCTAGAATTGTCGATCGATGAAACTGACTTTTTGTAATTGGACAGTCTTTTTGGGCAGAAGAAGGCTGTTGTAGACAATAAGTTGATTGTCCTTGAATATAGTTTTTTTCTTTTTCTTCTTCTATTTAATTTGATCATGATTATAAGAAGCATTATCTGCTATGATAATTGATTTTGAGACTTTCTATTCTTATTAGCAAATAATCGTATTTAAGCAATAATGATTATACAATATTATTCTGTCTTCTATATAACATAAAATAAGATTTTTCATATAGCAAAATTAATTAAATGTATGATATGTTAATAGTATTCGATGATTTTTTGCTGCACTTGTATTTTGATGAAATCAAAAAACGCAATCATGAAATATAGAATTAATTAGATTAAAGAGATGTGTTATGAAAAAGTTGGCATAACGTAAAGACAAATGTCTAAAAATAGTGGTTTATCCATAATCGTAACTATAACAGCAAGACGTACTTATATGATATGTCTACTCGCATATAAGAGGGTGGTGAGAGTAGCGACACAACAAGTTGTGTTGAGAGGATAGGTAAGTGGAGTTACTGACTTTGGCTAAAAGGAAGATAAATTGTGTCTTGCTATTCGTTTCATGAATATTTTAAACGAAATTATATTCATTCGGTTGTAAGAAATATACATCTATACACAACTTTAAGGTGCAATACACTTTACTGATGCATTTTCAAATTTCTGGTAACATGGAAAATTAATGGGGTAACAAATTGAATTTAGAATTTAAGATTACACTTTGCAATAATTTTAAGCATAATTTATTTTGCAAGTTTATATTATAACATATAATTTATTCTTTATTTGTAAATTTTCATTTCTGCAAATTCATAACAGCAAATTCTTAATCGAATTATCAATTAATATGTAAACATTTATTCTGTAATGGAATAATAATGATTCTAAAGTTACAAATTTAAAAAAAGGAAAAGGTTATTCATGAAATGAAATTCTAATTGTAATATGAGATAATAAAAGTGACGAAAAATAAAATTTTAAATATGCGAAGTGCGTAATAATCTAAATACTTTATTGATATTTGCTGTGTGAGATACATAGTGTTAATTGTGTATCATACAATTAACGTAGAAATATAATATATGAACTCTTCTAAACTAAAGATACAGACATTGTCGAATTAACTTAACTTAATAATGGCCATTTAACTAAGTCGAATGACAAATTAGTCGAAGCAGTTTGTAATATGACATACATACAACATCAACTACTTGATGTTTGTACCATTGTATACATAAAGAGTTTATATATGTACATAATTTATTAATATGAATTAAAATAAAAAAATATAATATCTAGTTAGATTAGAAAAATTATTGATTCATCAAGTTTATGCAACATACGAATACTTAAGAAATTATAAAAAATAATAAAAATACGTATCGATGATTATTATACATTAATTTTGGTGCTTCAACGAATAAAAACATTAAACATTCTTATAAAAAATTCTTGCAATTTAGATAGAAAAAAAATCAAATTATGGGAATTTTCCGTAAAAAATAGTTACATTGATTCTGTTTCCTTGAAATGAATGAATATAATAATAATTTTATCACGTCATTATTTAACTTTGGAAAAGCACGTAAAACGGACGAAATAATAATATTTCAATACATAACAGCGATAATTTTAGAGTTATGTTACTCTTTTTGAAATGATTTTAGGAAGATAATATTTTATCAAAATTCTTTATATTAATTACTATTATCGTTTTCCAAATGTTCAAAAAATGAATATATTCAGCTAAAGTACAATTTTTTCCATATAATTCGTCTTACATCTTCTTATAAAGTTAATAAAACATTACTAATGAACTTTATTACATACATTAAAAAAATATAGATTATCATAATTTGATCATTAAATTGTAATAATTATTAAAAAGAAATTGTTAAAGAAGACTAATTTGAATGTATAAACATTTAAGTGTATTAAATTATGTTACTATATAAAATATTATTATTTTGCATAAAATATACGATAAATATCGAATTAAATACAATTGAACATCATTAGTCTTTGATTAAGCACCTTTCATAGATATTATTATTATTATATTTTACAAATTCATTAATAAAACACAAAACTTCATATTATTCACTATTTAATTAACAGTTATAACTTTATAATTCAATAAAGCTTTTTGCTTCAATTGTCACATTATTTTATCCACTTACTTAAATTAATTAAATAAAAAAAATGTTTCTTGTACATTAGTCGACTCGAAAAACTTGAATAAATTATTTTAAAAAATGTTTGTTTTCCGCAGCTGCACATTTGAATCATAGAGATATTAACATTTCAGTATCAAGTGCTTGAAGAAATTATGATATGTTTACATATCATAACGGTGCGTGTTTGATATTTTTGACGTGTGACAGTTTTAAAAGCGCGACTTATACTCGTGAGCGCCTCCCGCTTAGTCGGCTGCTCGACGAAACACGCTTCGTTACAAGCAGACTTCACGACTTCGGCCAGTTGAGCGCCGAAGTTGCCGCGTGCTGGTGTGTTTGTCGTGCATTCGCGCGCGCCGTACTCAAAATCTCCGATTGCTTCTATTCTTGATAGTGAGTCAAAAATCGTGATTTCGTGCAATGTAAGTGCGTCATAGTGTGGTATTTCAATTAAATATTATGTATAACCCGAAAAAATTGTGTTCCGATTATAAATTAGGGGGAAAAATCAATAAACATTCAAAGTAGCAGATAAGATTTGCAATGATCATAAGAGTTGAAAATTAAAAAACAATTTTTGTAGAATTAAATAGAAAATTTTTAATTTGTAATTTTTGCAACTGCAATTGCGACTTAAGTGCACGGTGTTATCATTGTGAGCGCAAGTAGTGTAAATGCGTGTAACGGAAGTATCGGCAAGCCAACGGAAGTGTCCGACACATAAGCATGGCTAGATGATTTCCGCTTAATATTCGGAGCTTTTGTTTAGATGTTGCTAATCTGCAGATGAGAACAACCTTGCATAACAAATTCGAATGCTTTTAGAAGAATATTTATTATAACAATGCTAGAATATACAACAATGTTATAAAAATGCTAACATAATTATTTCATACATGATTTTGGGTTGATGAAGTATGTTTTTTTTTTTTTTTTTTTTTTTTTTTTTTGTAGAAAAGTTGCATTTTCGAGAATCTTTCATTTATTTCTGTTGTAAAAGATATTTTTTAAAAGAAACATGTATTCAAATGTATTTCTTTTGAGTAGAAAAAAGAATTTAAACATACGTTTATGCAAATTAAAAAAAGTTTTGTAATACAAAATGTTATTACAAAATAGATTTTAAAGAAATGCAAAGAATTTGACCAAGAATTTTTATTTGGAACAAAAAACCTTCTTTCAGATGTGTACGAAAGTAATTCAATTTTCAAATAAACACAGACGAAAGTTAAAATAAAATGTTACAATTAAGAGTGAGAATTTACTATAAATTTTCACTGACAGAGACATGTTTCTCGAATGTTTTCGTGAAATATATTTCACTGGAATTTCAGCAAGGTTTCCTTGATTTTTACACTTCTCTCGCATTATTTAAGTTCATTACATTTTCGCTTTTAACCTCAAATTATTGTTTCATATTTTTCTTGTGTGTACACGTTTTCTCACATTACAATCTTATCATAATAAAAAAAAAGTCGAAATATTGCTCCTACAAAAAAAGATGACTTTTATCATTTGCAATTACTCATGTTCATACGACGTATTGTCACGTTAATCGATAAAACCAAAATTTCGCTTCAATTTTATGTGTGTAAACTAAGGTTCGCACGCAGTTGGGAGCATTTAGATAAGCAAAAGAGATTATTCTTATCGTAACGAGTTTGTGTAAGTAGGTGAACGTGTTGAATTCGTCCTATTTCTTTTCTGTTTAATTGCTTGTTAGAAGACAGATACAAAGACTTTCAAACATTTTTGTTTATTCGTATATCAGTACACTTTTGTCGTCAAATTCAAATGTAATAACCTTAATCTGACCGTCGTGCGATTTAGAATCCGCTAGATTTCGCGTATTTATTTAACGGCGGCGAGCATGCGGCTTTACATGACGTATCGGCCGGTATATTTAAAGCCGGCGTATGTACTGTATCAAACTCAACGCTAAAATCAAATAAAAGTTCACACGTCGCAAATTTAGCGCGCACAACATAGAACTTTGATATCGACTGCGTTATTCTCGCATTTCACGGCCGCTCGTAAATTTACGCAACTTTTTATACATTTTTTGCACTGTAATTTTGTTCTATTTTTTTCTCTCTCTTTCTCTCATCAACAACGCTCGTTCTTGTCTTAGCTTTTTGAAGTTATGTCGAGCTTTTGCTTTTCGGTTGAATGGCGTACTTGTTTGGTTGATCGTAAAATTGCTAATAACTTGACAGCTGTCAGCATTTCGTTTTTTTTCACGCATATTTTTGAACAATTAACACGTCATTTCGTGGTATGAACGAATTCTAATTGAATTTTTAATCTACATTGTATTCGTTATTTCTGCTTTTCTAAAGAAAACTTTGTCTTTAATAATTTACTTATTTATTGTCAATGAAAAAAAAAAAAAAAAAAAAACAAATTAAAGAGTTTGTTTGAATTGATTCAATTGAGTATATTAAAATCGTTTTTGTTGTAGTAAAGTGTATAATAGTTTTAGAAAATGTGTATACACCAGCCAAGGTGTCGCGGATGTTCCGTATAATATTCCCAGAATTCACGCTTCGTCGGGTTCCTAACAGGTGCTCGCCGAGCAACGTCACGTCGTAACACGTTATCCAAGGATTTGTTTTTATGATTGACCATTCGGCTTTTACTTGCTTTTTAACTAGAAAATCATTTCCGAGCGAAAAATAATCATTTTTCGCTCGGGACCGCTGACTTCGTTCGCGTAATTGCATATGTAATGAGCGTGAAAAGAAATCTCAACAATTTTACGTAACGTTTAAGGATCACTTATTAATTTACACGACCTACACAAGTAATTATTTTAAATGATTCCACTGATGACACTGAGAAATTAACGTTGTACTCAGATGGAACATTCTGAACCGATTATTGTATCAATTTTACGCTTTCTAACGTTAAAATTAGGTTTTCAGTCGATTTAGTATGGAAAATTAACTTTATTGTCTTAATGGAATCTCGCGGTGAAGATAATCAAACTCTTTCAAGTATGTTGTGTAAAAGTTGTGCTCAGTATTTTATTTTCGTCTAATTGTTTATAATGTGGCTACCAGAAAGTTCAATAAACTATCTTTTTTAAACGGTACTTCGCATTTGTTTGATGCTACGTTTTTGTTTATAATTTTTTATATATTTGTGAACTAGAAATACTCAACATTTATTGCTTCCTTTAATTTCTAATTGTTTTAAACCTATAAAACCCTACATATACATTTTATTTTATATATAATATAAACTTTAACGTGTCATTAAAATATCCTTTTAACTGAATAAATAAAATTATTCATAAATAATAAGAGTCTAATAAATTTAAAAAACAAGATTTAAAAAAAAATGGGCATTTTGATATACCAATGATTTGAGAGAAATTATAAACTGCTTTGCCACAAAGTGGTAATCGTGCTATCGATCATTACATAAGTAAAACAATTGTACGTTCATCGTTAACTTTTCATTTCATTCTTTTTATACTTCGAACAACGAAACTGCAATCCGTCTTTTACACTTCAATTCATTTTTGCATGTAACTTCGTACCTGCAATGACATTTTGCTTTTTTTCCCCTGTCGATTTTCAGTTCTACTTTTAAAATTATTCGTCCGAATCGCTGTTTCAACACGTCATCAAAATAGTTTCTTTCTTCTTTTTCTTTTTTGGTGTTTTTTTTTTCTTGTCGAATTCAAATAATGACTCTTCGTTACATAATTTTCTTTAATTGTGGCTGACGTGCACAAATACTCGTACATCTGATTGTGGTTGTTCTCACTGATACCAGCGAGAAGACAACAAAAGCTCCGGCTGAAGAGAGGATTTGAAAGGGGGACCATTTGGACGCGAAATTTACGCGACTCCTGGGAATTTGCGAACGATAAATGCATCCACGGGAAATTAACAAAAGCCAGTCGTATTTTAGCGTATCGTGACATCGGCGAAAACGCGCTGTTATTAGGTGGTTGCATTGAACACGCACTTTTTGACTTGGGCTTTTACAAATTGAGTCAAACGCTTGAGTTTAAAATGCATATAATCGTGAACACGATCTTTTCGACGACTTAACAATACGATTGTTTACTAATTCGTGGGTTTTGTGTATTCAATTCAGGAATTATGGTTAGATGAAAAAATGGATGCAATACTGTTTAGGACAAATTATCCAAATAATTAATAAGGTAACTTAAAACATTAAGAATTTTTCATACAAATATACGTTTGAAAGTTTGGATTTTAAGAGTTAGAAACAAAGATGTTTCTTTTGATGGGCTGCATAATGTAAAAGTTTTTTTAAATAACTTTACACAGAAATAGTTAAGGTTAATGAAATATGAATTTGTTCAGTACCAGGTAAATTTCGTTTATATTTCAGAAGTTTCTATATACAGTAAGTCTTGTAACAAAGTTAGCAATTCATTTGAAATATTTTTTTTAATATAAGTGTTATGTTTTTATTGCTTTAATGCATTTAAAACAAATAGAATGTAAAAATTTAAATAATATAACGCAATCGACAATTATATTCCATTTTCATGTAAATAATTAATATATAAAAAATAAAATTATTTATAATGTAAATAACTTACTTGTAACTCCAAATAAAAATTACTTGTAAAATTTTTCTTTTAAAATATAAAATGGTGACGGAATCAAAAGAAATACCAACACCTAATAACATGCTAATTACAAACTAACGTAATTTTATCATAATTTCTCATACATAATTCAGTTAAATTTTTAATTTTCATTTAGCAGATAATTTATGCTGTTAGAAATCTACTTACAGTACAATTTTATTTTATTTTTCAAGAGTAAAGACAAATTTGAATAAAATTCTTTCGTGTAAAATGGGTTAATATGCATTATTAACGTTTGACATGAAAGTATAAAGTATAAAATATTAAAATGCTGAAGTTTATCAATCAATAATATACTCAATATATTTATAAATAAACAGTTGGTAATACAAAACTAATGTTAACTGTATTTTTTTACACTAATACTTTAACGGCACACTCCATTTTTCTGTTTATAATTTATTGTTTTAAAAAAATCAACTGACACGTAATAGCAAATACTCATTTCATTTCTTTCTCAAATTATTGGTCAATCATAAATAACAATTAACACTTAAAAAATGATTCATACATATACCTTACATTATCTTTGTAAAAATTACTTGCAATTAAACATGACTCATCGGTCTTCGTAATTACAATATTTTTATGTTGCATTTTTATGAATTTAAAATAAATTGTAATTCTGCACTTTGTACAACAATTCGAGTGAATATATTGTTTAAAAATTAAAACTTGTAGCTCCAGTTCATAATTCTTAACAATCCAAACTTTGTATTTCTACTTTTAGCAACATATTTTAAAACAATATATGTTAAGGTTCTTCATAATGGCGTTAAAAAGTTTCTAAATCTATGCATTCACAAATTGTTTTATCTCTGAATATTTTATCTCTGCGATAAAATTTATCTAATAGTTGCAACATATTCGTGATATTTCGTGTGCATATCCTTTTTTTGATTTCAAAGAAATTTAAAGTAACTCATCTTCCTCAATGTATTCTTAAAAGCAAAACTTACAGCTTTATTTCATTTTCTTTTATGCTTTACTCTTTTCCTATTTATTTGTATAAATTGTGTTCTCAATTATATTGTACAAAATACCAGCGAATCTAAAAAATGATACAGCTTTACACTCTTAGCTTTCAAAAGCTTTCGATAAGTTACTTTATTCAACAACTAAGCTTACACTTGGCTTAACTGCTATTTGTTATAATGTATCGATTGGCTTTTTTTCTGTTGTGCAAATTCTTTTCTACTCTTACTTACAGTAAAGCAGAAATTTGCTTAAGTAATTATCTTTTTTATTTTTATATAATAAAAATGACAAATTGTACATTTATAATAATTCATTTATTTCTGTTATATAAAATGTATGACACATAACTTACAGTATTATAAATAATTAATGGAGGTTCTTATCACAATCTTACTGGACTGAAATTTTAATACTAATTTGAAAATCGATATACGTAGAAGTCTAAAAATTGCATATTGATAATAATTAGTGTCATTAATATTAATTATTAATAATATTTTTTTTACAATTTAAAAATAAATTTTGACAGTAAAATACATTTTACTTAAAATTATGTATATACGAAGAAACACATGAAATGTAAAGGTACATTTAATACCCAACTTGAGTAGAATACATACTTTTTTGACTTGACCATAAACATAAAATATTTATAGCAACTAAAAAAAATTATTAATTATGTAATAAATAAAGCGTCATTTTAAATAAGTACTAAATACACCTATAATTAGAGCTTTTATCAAACTTTATATCATTACACAATTATAATACCCATAAATAATTATTTGAAGAAAAGCCTGTCATGCGTTACACATATTTATTTATGTCAACCCAAAAAAGACAGAAAAATGAAAAAACGGGAGCAAATAAAATGTGAAAAACAAATGCTGTACAATGCGACAGGGATTAATCTATTGGTAAAGAAAGGTGGATTTCGTGACTAACTGCGATATTATCGGCGTCCGAGAAACAATCATTACACATATGGAGAACGCGCCGTACACCGCGTAGTGCCGCACTGCGGTATAATTTGCCAGATCCTTTTCTTCGTACAATCTCGCATCAAGATAATACGAAACCCGTGATTTCAGCTGTATTTCGTCAAGGGCATTATATTCCGCGTCCTGTTTTCCGCTTCACGTGCTTTATTAAGTTCAATATAATAGTCCCGCTCATTTGCTCGTGATAACGCCACTTTGTCAGCTAATATATTTTTCTTTACTGCCAGTTTATTGTTTGCTGATGCTACTGATTTTAGCGCTTATAACTCGCACCATAAGTGTGTATACAACAGCAGATGTGATTTCCGCAACTTGTCGCTTTTCAATAGATTTCGGACTTGTCAATCTCGATCCCTTTTTCCTCATACTCACTGTTAATCTCTATTAAACTTTCTTCATTTACATATTCTACATTCGATTATTACACGGAAATAAAAACCATAATCGAAAATGGTAAACAATATTTTTCTTTACTTTGCCAAAACGAAAATACTTTATATATTTATATATACCCTAGTAGAAATTGAAATCGAAGTAAATTGTGGGCCCAACATGGAAACCATACTACCCCAGCAGGCCCTGATGTGTTTTCCAGGTGTGGCGTTGCATATGGATGTAACGCCGGGCATTCATATGGTCCCGATCAGGTGAACTCATAAAAATGACGTCAAATTAGGAAACCATATTGGGCCCTGATCGGGATTCGATGTGGTTTCTTTATAATGAATGAAAAAAAAATTTGAGATATAGGATTTGATCTCTTGTTCTTCAAGTCTGTAAGTATATGACTTAACCACTGGACTACCGAAGCTATTAGAAATGATAACTAAGTATCGCTACTTACCTATAACTTTGATTGTGTATGGTCAAGATGTGGCTATGGCATGGTTACCAGATTAGGGCCCGATAAGACCACCCATATGTTAACTATGACGTGGTAACCAGTTTTGGTCCAGATCAGGCCCAGGTCGGGAATCCCATTATACGGAATTCCCGACTGGGGCCATATAAACACCCGGCGTTACAGCCATGGTCATAGCCCGATTTGAAAGTCAGGATGTTCTACCCGGGCCATCCTTGGCCCTTACAGGGCCGCCATTTTTCAAAAAAATAAATAATGTCTATTTTGGAAATGCTATTTTTGCCCCAATTGGGCCCCAATCAGCCCACCATTAATATGTACTAATCAGGCAAACCACACCAGGGCCACATCTGAAACATGGCATGCCCGATTCCATTTCTACTAGGGTATTCACGCTTATTAATACTTTTATTTACGTACAATTTTGCAATTTTTCACATTTCATTAATAATTAGAATACATTTGCATATCAACGTAGATAAGAATTGACAGAAATTCAGACAGAAAGTATTAATTAATGTAATTCTAATTAAATATGAAATGTATGAAGTAATAAGAACAAATTCTCATGTTAATGTGAATTGTTCATACTTATTTGCTATGTGTGCATATCTAAATTAATCTCGACGAGTTACAGTGGCGTATTCATAGTTGCAAACAATAAGTTGAGTTTCGACATAAAGACCATGATTATTGCATATGCAGAAGTCATTTCCTCATATAAATGCGCGCGCGAGAAATTTAAAATTTTCGATATCAAACAAAAGGACTTGGGTGTGAGTCAGGCAAAGTGGAACGCGCAGAATAGCTTATTGCGCACAGGAAGAAACATGCTGGCAGGTAACAGCGATACGACTTCCGGTGTGGATATCATCCCTACAAAAGGAAACAGCCCTTCACCGTCTCCTCTTGGTATTCCAAGAGATGAGGAGAGAGCATTTAAGTTTACATCTTTGAACATCAGAATGACACCCTCTTTTCTCCGGTATATAAAACTCTTTAACACTAAACAAATCGGTTTCCGCAAACTCGTCGAAAATCAACAAAACAATAAAGCTTAAATACAATAATATAAAAAATCTCAAACACAAATATATATAATATTGTTTCTTCTTTTATGTAATAAACTTGAATAAATTAACAAAAATGGTGGTTAAATTTTACGAGCGAATAAAGATGAATATTCTGGGTTGAATATTGAATCAAATTCTTTGGCATTGAATTAAAAAGATGTTTTGCAAATATATACGACCCAGAATTGTCGACGACATGTCGTTTCGAAGATTTATCCCGTTCTAGTTTTGTACAAGTCATATCGCGAGATTCGATTCACACGTCTCCGGAATGTGTCAGAAGGCGTAAGGGCACATTCAATGAGCCAAGTTGGCCAAGTGTACGCGTTGCGCATCGACCGCATTCTTATCGACCAAATTAATTCCATCTAGAGCCGTGGGCTGGGGTTCTGCGCTTAACTTTGCCAATTTCTCAGTGTTTGCTAACTATCGCTCGCTACTCTACTGAAAGCTTCGCTCCAATAATGGTCAACACTTTGCACGACTTGTCTATAAAAGGGTCTTAGAGCTTTCAACATTTTTGTTCATCTTACTTTTGCGATGCTTTAAACAGAATGTAAAAGTTATGTTAAAATATTTTTTTATTCATTTTAATTTTATATTTGTAATGATAATGATTTTGCAATTTTACAATTTATTGGAAATAACTTCTTAGACAAAAATTACTTCGAATAACGTGAAATCAATATTAACTTAAAGTTCCTTAATAGTATTTGTCATATAAATATTTATTAAATAATTAATCCATACCAATATATAACATTGAAAATATGTTTGTTTGTTTGTTTGTTTGTATGTGAATCACGCAAAATGTACCGAACCGATTTTGCTTAAATTTTGAGAGCAACTAGCTGAAATCCTCCAAAGTGCCGTAGGCTGTATAAAATTGCGATATATAAAGTAGTTTTTGAAAAAAAAATTTTTCCGATTTTGGACCGCCCCCCTTCGGCGGTTGTCAGGGGATTTTGAGGGGGTTTTCAGGGGGTTGTGGGGGGGTTGTCAGGGGGTTGTCAGAAAGTTTTCAGAAAGTTTAGGGTCACAGGGTTTCGCCCGGGCGAAGCCGGGGATTCAGCTAGTTATTTTTCATATGTTTATGCCTTTTCATTAATGAATTTTCGAAAATATGTAATTTATTGGGATATACTTTAATATATCCAAAACATCATCTTTGAAATATCTAATATTTGAGTAGATACATATTTTTAAAGTAGTATAAAATTCAAAACAAATAAATTAGAAAATTGCTGTCTATTTTCTTCAGTTAATCATAATCTTCTAAAAGTGTACTTATCTGATTGAATACAAAGTATTTCCAACAAAAGAAAGTAATTATAAAACTAAAAAGTTTTCCTAAATTTCGTTTGTATTGAATTTTCGTAATTGCACGTGCATTTTCACATATTTATTCACCATTAATGCCATTCTATTAAATCTGCAACTCGGATTCAAACTACTAATCTACATTTCATTAGTTGCGAATACAGTTACCATTAATTTGACTTTATTAAGTACCAATGAAAGCTACAGAGTACAACGTATATACTAAACTCTACATAACAAGAATTCCCGTGACGTAATGAGAATTCGTTCGTGGAAGAGTAAAAAAAAAGTTGCAGTGATTGGTACTTTTAAGTCACCTCTTTTTGTGAAATTTGACTCGCTCTCGTTCTCTTTTCATTCATCCGTCCATCTCCCTTTCTCATATTCGGTCTCTCTTTTGCTCATCGTCCTTCTCTCTCATTACATCTTCCGGACTACGTGATCCGTGGCGTAACGTGTTTTAGATTTTGCGTCAATAAACTAGGCCAACTCACGGTCGCTGAACTTCTACGTCGCGGATCAAGTCGAGGTCGACGAAATTCCACAATAGTTGAAAATGTCGCTTTAATCCATCGTGCCCATCCCCTGGACCTTATTTCCAAGCGAGTTCCACATATGAACTCGAAATATTCGTTTGCATTGTGGCTTTCCTGCGATCGAAAGCAGACACGGCTGAATGATGATATCATATCATATGATACCGACAAACGTTTTCGGTTGGTAAATAAAACCGTCCGTGATAAGAAATAATTGAAAATATTCCCGGTAAGGATTTTCAACTTGGACATGTGAAACGAAAATTCACGAACAATCATTAATAAATAATGACAGTATAAAAATCAAAAACTTCAGGTGGTTTTCTTATTAAATTGATAAATAATTTAAGCTTATTATGCATAATGAATTTTGAAGTAATAATTAACGAGACGCTTAGAGTTACCTATTGATAAGCATTAATCAAAGAAAACTGAAGACATTAAAGTAACCGATTTTATAACGGAGAATTAAAGATACGTTAATTTGAAAGTTCATGTTAGTCTAATTAGCATAATCAATTGATAAATGATGTGTTCATCGATACTGTTACTATAATTAATTTCGATATTATTTTGAATATATGAAAAACTTTATTATAATGAGTGTTAGTGAAAATAAACAAAAAAATAATAAGTTGTCAATTAGGTGGAATAATTTATTAAACAGTGTGAATATGCATTGTTCTAAGAATTATACGTAATTTGTCTATTTCCGACAAACAATAATGTTTATATAATGAATCCAGATGTAACCAAATTGCATAAGATCATTATTGTTTTAAATAACAGAGTTTGATTATTTGGAATTAAGTATGAAGTTCAGTTTGTGGCGCTTGAAATAAATAGAGATTCACCACCCACTTTATCCGAGGAAATGCTTTCCGATAACGTCGGAAGCAGATAATACAAAGCGTTATTTCTTCGAAAAAAACTATCATTTTAATATCAGTGGCAGTAACTTTTTCCTGCTCTTTTTACCTTCTTTTTACATGAATTATCTTGTAATAATCTCTAGTTTCAATGGATTTTCATAATTCAATAAAAACAGTAATACTTCTTTTTTAACCCTTTTTTCGTCATTATTTGTATGAAATTATGTTTAATTTGCATCCAATTTTATAACTGCATGTCCGTTCAGAGTGAAAGTATATTTATCGCGTCGAACAGCCGTGCACTAAAACTCAAATTTCAAATCATATAATATAACTCCATTGGCACACGTAATTCAATGATTACTAACCTACGAAATTAATTGCCATATATTATATATAGAAGTCAAAGTTAGCTGAAAGTTGCATTGATAAAATGCTGTTGCCATCATTAATTTATATATTCAAAATATTAACTATTAATGAACATACAGTACATATAATTATATGTCAGCATGAGATACGCGTTAATGAATATGTTACATAAATGCATTTTCGAAAATAACACTCGCTGCATGCACAATGCAAGGAAACCGCCAATTAAGACATAAAGTATGTCTGATTGAAATTACAAGGCAAAAATTATTTAAAAATACGGCTACACAAGTGTGGTTGTACTTTATATTACTGTTAAACAGTTAATGAATTAGTACGAGTGAACATTTTGCTTAATTTACCCAAATTTTTAATCTTGAGGTTAACGAATTACATAAGACAAATTAGAATTTAAGCATAACATTAAAACAAAATTTAATTTATTTTAATAAAGGAACGTAAAGATCTGAAAAATTTATTATAGTAAAAACTCTTTATTTAGAAAAGTATTTTTTAAACTTTTGATATTTGATAACTCAATAACATTGGAAAACGTAGCATTCAGCAGACGAGTGAGTAAAATTAAGTAGCAAATTTTACTATCTTATTGGTGGGATGGTGAATATATGTTCGGCTTCTTATATCGCTCTTAGCGACTTTGCAGTTTTTGAACCTGCTATTTTCAGCGCCGCCATCTTTCGCCAAACGTCGCTATGAATAGTAACTCGTTGAGATGCAATCTTCCGGCTGTTGCTTTCAGCCTACAAACTTCAAGTTCGTTAAGATTTATTGAGTTATTTTTCCATGATAGGAAATTTTTTCACTTAATACTTCAGAACAATATAATTATAATTTTTTATATAACTCTTCTTTCTTTATAGTAAGGAATTTTTGTTGAACAAATTTTATTAAAAAATAATAACTTTTTCTGTTTTCAACATATTTAATGAAATATTAGATTATTTTTATTCAGTTAATAGGATATTAGATATGTAACTCAAGTATCAATTGTATTATTTAAGAGATATAAGAGTAGTCTATTAATGCAATTAATTTAACTTGCTCTAAGTCCATCACTTGACTAATGAACATAGGCCCCAATTACTTAAACTGATGATATTTGACCTATTTAACGCAATTACATTTACTTGTATCTACGATCGGTAAATGACCGCGTTTCTACTATGTTATACTTTTTTGTACAATAAAAATAATGTACAAAAATTATTCATAAGACTAGAAAAAATAGAATAATGTTGAATACATTTTAAATTCAATTATTATTGTCTCAAGTTCGAGAAACATTATATTTTTATTTGTCCTGTCTATACTTTAAATCTATCTATATATATTTAATATACTATTAAATTTGAATAAAAGAAACATAATATTTCTGAATACAAAAATGTAAAGATTTTTAACTTTAAATTAAAATCAACTTGTTTTTTGAAATAAAACATTTATGAAATAATATGAGACAAAAAAGTACAGTAATTTGAGTAAAATAGACTGACACGTATGGAATTTTCATAAAATGTACATATTAGTTTGAAAATACTGACACGAAAGTAATACAAGTTATGATTGTATATGCATCCAACGTGTACATATGAAACAGAAAACTACATGTATCAACCACGGTAATCCTATCAATTGACTTGACTGTTTTTTTCTTTCTTTCATTTCTTGATTAAACTCGTTTCATTAACTATACCGGCATTCTTGGAATAAAGCGCGCGCTGTGTTCGTCCACGTATTTATATGTTACAAAAAAATGACAAAGTTAATTACACGCTGTTTTTATTTATTCTTCCTTTCCGTTTTCTTTTTGTTCGTAATTGTAAATCAGTCCCTCGTCCCACTTAAAAGCAGACTAACACCCACTTAACCTTTCTTGTACAAATTCACACCTACTCGATCAAAGACTCAATTATAATGTTTATTCATACAATATTACATACTTTCCTTGTGAACTAATCCATCACTTATATGGTCTACGGAAGCAAAATTTATGAAGAACATAAAGTGACTTCTAATTTCACTTTTATCTTAAATAAAATAAATTAAACAAATTAATTGTTTACTAATTGTTTAATATAATTTTTTTACTCAGTCATATATTTATATTCATATACATATATTCATAAAATAAATCATAATAATGAAACAATGTTTTTATATAAAATGTCATAATTTTTACATATGTTGCTATTTTCTTTTTAAAATAATTGGTCAAGATTAAAAAAAAAACAATCAAAAGTAAGTAATTTTAGCAATATTTATTACTCAGTCGATAAAATCATGTCGGCATGCGAACTAAAATAATTCGCGTTATTCCTCGTAGTCCGAACAATAAACACAATATCGCGTGACATATTGTCAAAGGGTTAATGTAAATGACGCGAAAATGGTGTTACGACTGGCTTACCGTTGTTTTGCATTATTTATTTATTTAATCCATTGTACGCCCATGATACGCATAATGCATTATAAACGCACATACAGTTTCGCAAGTTATTTTGCTCTATCGATCGATCGATTCATCGTTACTCATGCGTCAATATTTTTCCGACACTTTGTCACTTTCAGGAAGATTCTACTCCGATTTCTCTTTTCCTTATTATTTTGCGCGAAACCATCGACGGAAGTCGACAGTATGCAAGACATTTTTATTGCGAAATCATAATGCAAAAATATCATAAAGTTACGTAAAATGCAGTACACACGTGTAATGACAATCGGACGAATTTGTTGCAGAGAAATATGAGAATTGCTATCTTTTTATCATTAGACACTTTTCCACTAAGATTCAGATTGTAAAACGCCATTTTGGAGAAACTGACAGCTTTTTGTGAAACACGTTTGATGACCGGTATTTTTTTTATTTATCTCTATCCTTTTCAGGCGAGAAAGTAAAGTTTATTTTTGGCCTCACAGTCGAGTGTTTTTCTCGAAATGAGTTGTTTGAGTTGAAGAGATAACCTAGTGACGAGTTTACGGACATGTGTGCACAAGTTAATCGTTTGAACAAGGTTGTTGATACATTCAAAAAGACTCAAGCAAAGGTGCACTCATGAAGGAAAAATCGATGCATCAATCGACGACGTCTTCGGACGTGGCATCGCCCAGCGGAAGACGACTATCTCGCAGCTTTCATTCGTGTCTTCGGGGAGCTGATAATGATGAGGAGGAATCAGGTATAATTTATAATTATACATTCATGTGATCGTGAGAGTTTATTTACTTTTGTTTAAAAATCAATCATTATTTATAACAAAATAAAGTATCTATAAGTACCCTAATAACAATATATGTCGGGCCCCTATTAGGCATGCCCTAGGTTTTCGTAGGGGCCCTTAAAGGCTTTTATCAGGTTTAAATGTGGCCCTTGTAAGGTATGTAACACCTTCCCTCTATATCGCCCTTAAAAGTATGCCAAAAAAGGCCCTAATTTTACCTAATGAAGGCAAACCATTATTGTTGTTTTTTCTTGAAACTTATTTGGACCTTATAAAAGGTATACCTTACTAATATTGTAATGTCTCTTTATATAATATTTACTTTTCTGATTTTGCCTTTATATGCCCTTCATTTGCCAACATAGGAAAGCCTAATTAGGCTCATCTTTGGTTTATTGTGGTATACATGTAATGGCCCATAATAACTCAAATAAGGGCCTTACTTTAGTCTTTACAGGTGATTTTAAGGGACAGCGTTACACGCCCTACAAAAGCCCAATTAGCTATCATAAAGAGGCCTATAATTGGCATATATATGATTTCCTATTAAGGTCTAACCCTTATGTGCCTTTATTCGGCTTATTCAGGTATTCACAAAAAAATCAAATTATTCAGGCTTATTCAGACTTACCTTATTCAGGTCAAACTTTTTTTTAGGGTGCCATATTAATTTGCTACTAGAGTAAAGGCCTTTAATGGCAAAAACTATAAAAACAAACTTTAAGTAACTTTTAAGGCTTTTTTAGATCATCTTCACAATTTTGCATCAAGTACGACTATTTCAATTCCTAAAATATTTAATCTTTTTGACTGATGATATAACATAATTAGAGGACATTTTAATCTTAATGTTAAACAAAAGTTGTGAAAATATTATAGTAAATGTTTAGAATAGGCGAAATAAATAGGTTTTCTTTAATGTTACATTAATGCTACATATTACTTGTTGTATAATATTTATACTTAAAGTCTAATAATTTATTAAATCACAACATTTGCAGGTCTTAAACAATGTGTCCCTGATTATATATATAATGTATATATAAAATAACCCCTTGAAAATAAACCCTGATTAATACATAAGTTTTAGGTTGTTAAAACGGCTTTATTTTGCCCTTCAATGATGGCTCCTTAGAGAATTACTTACATAACGGCTATGTGGATGTATGATTTCCATGTCCTTTAAAGAATGCTTGAATACAAAATATTGTTGTTGTTGAAAGTGTGGCCCCAGAAGATAAGGTGATTAAAAAATATTCTTGGGAAATAGTATTAAAAATAATAACAATGACTAAGAACACCTGTGTATAAAAATAGAAAGGTTAAATTTAGCAAAGAAATATAAACAGCTGTTATTATCTGTTTGTTTACATTAGACAATAATATTTATATTCTAAAAATAAAACACTAAGAAGATGTGAGTCATAAATTAAACAGCATCTTGCACTTTAAATTTATAAAAAATCAAATACTCATCTATGCACAAAAATCAATAAAAGTGTTACAGAAATGGAATGATAATAATAATAATAATCATAATAATAAACTACTCTGGCATTGTAATGTAGCTCATTTTTTATAGTAGGTGTCTGTCAGAACGATTTGCAGACAAGTCCACATGAATGACACATTTATCGAAAAAGCCGCATTTGTTCGCCGTCAAAGAAATACATCGCCGAGTGAAATTCGAGCTAATATTTCCTTTCAGCTTTCTTGTAGATGAATCTTTTAGAAGCAATGCGGTGTTATCGATACTTTACATTAATGTAAATCGGACATTCATACTGACTGGAATTTTGATCTGATCTACATAAGTCAGCTCGATAATTTTAATCATCTCTGAGAAAATCTGTTCGATTAGTTAAAATAACTTACAATAATATTATAAAAACTAACGTACAGATCAAAAAAATGCTTGTCAAAAAACGTCTACAAAAATAGATCTCGTTTGGAAGTCTAAATTTATTCAATGAAATCAAACTTGTAATGTGCGTGTAATACATCATTCTACTTTATATACATCTAATAATAACTCTTTGAAATCGCAACAAATCAAATTTATTATTTTAGTGTAGAAGTTTCTTTGCCCTGCGGTCATAACCATGTTAAATTTTTCATACAAATTTAATTCCAGCAAAATAATTCCCCTGGCGAAACGAAAACAAACAATCAAATGAAATACGAACGAATCACATACAAAAAAATAGAAATATTGAAAATGTATCCTTCAACAGTTGTATGTTTACATTGATGAAGTCGAATGTGAGCGTGCACTGGCGTGCGTGTGTATATGAATCGGTTTGGTTCGGCGTAACACGGTGCCGGCGTTGCACATTATAACATTTGTGAGTGGCGTTCAGCCTCCACTCCGCACAGTCCATTGCCAGAGCTGCATGTGAATTCACTATCTATTCGATTTCGCCGGACTTGGCACGTATATTGGTCATTATTACTCTGGAGTCTCGTTATTTGTCATTTATCAAAAAGTATTGCTTGACGGTGTGTTACTTATCAACATAAACGAAACTACGACGATAAGCGGGTTATAATGTCACAAGCTTTGTTTTGATTTATCCGTCAACATTGACGTTTAATCGCATTTGTACTCATTAGCTATTGTTTGTCGGCGATATGTGTCGAGTGAATGAATAGTGAGGTGAAGAGAAAAATGTGCTCAATATTGTAATTTCTACTCTCAGCGTACATTTTAACTTTTCACACAATGAGGATTAAATACGTTACGCAGGAAAGCAGTAATTGCTATAATCGTACGTATTTTTGGATCTTGTTTTACTTTGTATATTAAGCTTAACTTTTGAGGGAATCATCAAATTGAATTACAATTAAAATTGACAATACAAATCTTTATTTCTTCTGTAAAAAAAAATTAATTAATTCCACAATGACCAGGTGAAACGATGCTAATTAACACAAATTAGTAAAAGTATAAAATTGAACGTATCTTTTTTTAGTTTTAAAAATACAAAAAAATATAAACCGATTAAAAAAACTTTCAGATATTTAAAAATTTGAAAGTGTCACGTGTTTCAAAATCTAACAAAGTTATATAAATCGAAAAATTTGCATTTCAACGTGCATTTCCAAAGAGCTTTATATATATCGACTAATGTTATGTAATTGCACATCTGTGATAATTATCGAAAATTCAAAGTATAAAATAAATGCCAGAGAAAGGATACAATTTTTGCCCTTGTAGTTGCGAATCGGCGCGTGTGCACAAACGTGGCTGCGCAAATTAGTGAAATTCCACGCATTGCTTTCCTTAGAAGAAAGAAAAAGTGTATGTACGAAAGTAATTCGCCAGATGAATTAGTTATAGTATTGCATATGTATAAAACCAATACAATGTGAAAATAAAGCTGAGCCTCTTATCTATTTTCTACGTAAAGATATCAAAATTCAATCTGTGCAAATGGTTTATTCTTTACGATATCTGTTCATGATTAATTTTATTATAATATCAACTTTCTTACTGAACTTTGACTATGAAATTAAATTTCAATTAATATATTAGTATTTGTTCATAGATATGAATAGTTATATACATTTTGAAAAAGTATTAAAAAGATAATCACAAAAATAAAGATGAACTGTGACACAAACTGTGGTAATCGCGATAAAGAAGTCAAATATAAATAACCGAAAAAGAAGTCAAAAGTGAGCATAAACTTAAATACGAAGAAAGCATTACATTATTCTTAGTCTCAAGTACGCATTACAATTATCTCTTCGAGTACCGATGCGCGCCACGCAATTATTTCTTCTGTCGATTATTATATATGCACGCGCGATGCCGAGAGACCAGACACACAGGCATTGGGCTCGCTTTTTCGTAAAACAATCTCTGTTTGTAATTTGTTACACTCGCGGCATTTTTCGCGAGAATATTATCGCCTCAAGAAGCCTCTCGCACGTCCGATATGTAATAATAATAATTACAATAATCATCGTAATTTATGTATCGATTTCACTGTGATTTCATTTTAAGATATTCGTTTCGTGAAAATGTCGAATTTTTCTCTATTTGAATTCGTTTTTTTTTGTTCCAACATTATCCATTCGTTATTTTATATTATCAATGTCGTAACAAAATAATTTACTGTTCGTTGTATTTAACAGCATCGTAATTCCACGACCGTAAGACGAGATGTTTTGTGTGTAAAGCCGTTAGAAATAACAATGAAATGTGTTGTAATCTCACGAAGAGCATTTCAATGAATATTTTATGATATAAATATATAGTAGATGGTAAAATATATAATAAAAGAAGTAAAGGAGAAATTTTTATTACGTTTAACATTAATAATGTAATTGATTTTGTAATTTTTGTTGTAATGATGTACTTTGTGTTTTGCCAATTTTATTAATGATGATGTTGAGAATGAATAATAATAATCACAATAAGAGAAAATTGAATTAAATTGCCACAGAATGTGAGACTTTTTAGTATATCCGTATTCTACATGTTCATTCTGAAATTGCTATATTAATCACATCAATGCAAAACTAAATTGTGATTAAATGAATACATGTTAAATCTTTACTTCATAATTATTCTCAATATTAACAAAAAAGAATAAATTATATATCATGATAATAATTATATATATACATAAAATAAAATTGTTACGTTTTTTCCACTAAATTTTAAAAGAATTATATTTTTTGTTAAAAATTACACTATTAAACTTTTCATTTATTAAAAAAGTACAGTATTTTGTACGATACATATTTATTCTGTGTAACAGGTATATACATAGTATTTTGCACATTTACCACTAGTCGCCGTTAACGAACGTGAAATTGTAAACATGTGTTTGTATATTAAATGCACGCGTGCGAAAGGACGCAAAACCCGGCGGTGATAGTATCGATAAAGCCGAACATCCGTTGTGCCGGTTCTCGACCGTCAGAAGAATTGGAGCGCGGCTGGATATGGTCAACGGGTATCCATTAAAAGTCGCGCACCGTCGCACGCGCGAACAACAAAAAGCAGCCCTTATGAAAAACTTGTGCGTCCACCGCAAAACAGAACTACTCAACGCAAACCTGCGTTCAGCTCAAAATCGACCTCTTGCAACTTAACTGACACACAAAATTAATCACTTTATTTTGTATTTTAATTTGCTAAATGCTGTTTTTTATAAATGAACTGTTAATTTATTTTATTGTTTCTTTTTTTGTTTCAGGTGAGTCTAAATCAAAAACCAAATCGCCTTGTAAAGTTACGCGATATGAAAAGTTAGACTACAAAAGATACTCATTGGGTAAGATTAACATATTTTCCGTAAAATGCCAAATGAAAAAAAATAATGTAATAGGTAATTTTTTGGTCAATTATTATTATTAGTTTTTTCTTGTACACCAAGAAAAATAACTTACAATAAATTACTGTTTAAACAGTAACTTGACCACAGAATTCCCATTAACATGAAAGTTCCTGTTAAAAACAGTAAAAATTTTCCTTTCATGCACAAAAATTCTTGAAAAAGT
>JABFPJ010000646.1:0-35762 GCA_022817425.1 Gryon sp. ZL-2020 | reverse complement strand
TTTTTAAATAAAATAATTGTAATCGTAAATTAAATAACCAAAATCAATCCAGCTATTCTTTGATTGTGGAAGAATCGTATGGTGCAAAAAATTTTAGTTTTCATTGTAAATTTTTGGCTCAGTAATCGAAATCGATTTTTCTATTGTGTGAAGGTAATAAAACACGATTTCGATTACTGAGCCAAAATTTACAATGAAAGTTAAAATTTCTTGCACCATAAGATTCTCCCAGAATTAAAGAATAGCTGGATTGATTTTGGTTATTTAATTTACGATTACAATTATTTTCTTTAAAAAGACACTAACTCCGGTGTAGCAGAACTGAGCAATCACCTTAATGAGTCAACTTGTTAAGGCCAAGTTGTAAGTGAAATCCAAGATCAAAACAAGATAAACCTTTTAACGTATTTTAAGCGATAAATAACTAAGTTTCGAGGTTGATTATACTAAACTAGTTGTTCTTAGTTTTAAGAGTGACAACATTTGAATAAAAAATAGCTTTTTAGGATCATACCCGAATTAAAAGTTCCAAACAATTCCTAATAAATGTTTCAAATTTCCTAATATACACATATAAACATTTTATGATTAAAAATAGTCTTCCAAACTCATAGAATCTCTTTTTGAACACATTGTTTATACATAATTATAATATTCTTATTGTTTAAAAATATTCTACTTTTATGATAGCAGAACTAGAATTTGACCTTAAAAATCATAAATAAACAAAAATAGAATATTTAGTTAATTGTTGAAATTTTAATGATGGAAAAAATCATTAATGAATTTGAATGAAATCCTAATATTCTAAAAAATCTTATTATTAATTATATTTCAAAATTTGTTTAAATTCTATAATGGATTAATTTTCTAATAAATCCATAGTTATAATTAAAAAAAATTGAAACATTTGTCATAAATATTTGTGATATTTTTATTCAGGATTGACATTGCATTCATGAATAAAAACATTGCATACTGTTTGTTTATTTATACGGCTTTATCGATTTAAGTTTGCACATGCAATTACCTTAAACGGAGCACTATTTGGCAAGTTCAAAAAGGTAGTTATGAAGGAGAAGAAGTGAATGACACATCCAGTAGCAACAACGGGCCAGCCTGAAAATCTGCCGCACTTGGATCCAAGTATGCCAAAGACCGCTCCCCCGATGACCTCGCCAATGCCCAAAAATATGCCCGACAGACCGACTAGCTGTTTACTAGTTTTGCCCATAGCTAGCGTAAATCCAATACTCGAAGAGTACACTCCCGAGAAGAAAGTCAACGAAAGACCTGTATAAATAAATGTAAGCGACAACAAAATCATCTTCTTCGTCATAAATAGTCTAAAGGCAGCTTTAAGTGCCTTCCAGGCAGCCCTGAGTGGTTTTTCCCGAACTGGTTCGGGTATCCTCAATTCTTTGTCAGCACTCGAGACACCTTCAGCTTCACCCAATGCCAGTCTCTGCGGTGGCTTTCTCATGAAGCACAGCAAAATGGTGCCAATGACCGCGAGGATGGTCAGAACTTTGATCACAAGTTCTCGGGTTTGCGAGTCGATGGTAGTTTCGGTAAAGACAAAGAAGACAAACAGATTTCCAGCGAAGAGAGAGGTCTGAAAGATGGCCCAAAAGATGCCGGCATTTCTAGTCATTGTTTCTCGCTCGCTATTTTCGGTCAAGTATTGTCCGTGACCAGTCCAGGTGATCGCAGCACCGACTCCCAAAATCGATGATGCTGTGTACAAAAGTTCCGTTGTTGGCCACAGAAAGCTGAGGATAAAGAAGATGTAACAGCAGCTGCCGGTGAGAATGGCCACTCGCGGACCGGTCATCGAAAGGTACGACGGTGTCAACCAGTTGCATGTTGCAAATACAGCGTAAATTATTGCCAGACTAGTGTAACCGTCGCCGTGGAAGTTGTCGATACTTTTCAGCACGGTTTGCTGCAAATAAAGAAACATTTTTATTCATCAAATCATTTCTTTGCCGCCATTTTGATGACTTAGTATATTTCAAGATTACATTTTAATCATTACATTGTATAAAACATTCATTAAAAATTAAAAAAGCGCCAAGTACAAAGCTGTATGAATGATCGAACTATTAGTTTTGTTCAATATTTGAGACCACGTACGAGTCCACATACGAGTTCCCATACGGGTCCACATATGGATCTACATATGGATCAATACACGCATAGAAATAAGTAAGTAAATATTACTGAGAATACGAGTAATTGTGTAACAGTATCTGTTTTTAAGTAAAATTTAAGAATTTTTTGTAAAATTTGCATAAATTTGATGATTTTTTTCTAAGTTGCTCAGTAAATTTTAACCTAACCTATATTTCACGCTGTCATACTTTAACTAACAAAAAAAAACAACGTTACCGACAGTCAGTCGAGTTAGCCGCGACCGTAAAGTATCTCGATATCTCATTAGGAAACAGCAGATACCGAGTTCGAAACTCAGAGAGGGAGTTTTTTTCAATGTTGAATAGTTAAATTTACTTAAAATTCCACTGTTACACAATTACTCGTATTCTCAGTAATATTTACCTACCTATTTCTATACGTGTATATGAGTCCATATACGAATTCACATACGAGTCCACATATGAGTCGACGACATATGGATCAACATATGGGTCCACATGTGGCCACATTTGGGGTAGAGTGGAGTTGCGATGAAGTGATAGGGTGTGAGGTAAAATAAAGTGTAAGGAGGTAGGGTGGGATACAGTAGAGTGGCATGCGGTTAAAAAAAGTGGATGAGATAGCTAAACAAAATTTAAGTTTTGAGAAATGTTTGCCTTAGGAAAAATACGGTTTTTTAAAGTACTATAACTTTTTGAAAACATAACCAAATTAAGCTCTGTAAAGCGCATTTTAATCATATTAACGCTACTTTTCAGAATAATACTTATACGGTTGAATTTATAATATATTATGAGTTTAATAGCTGTCTGCAATGATATTTTTTTTAATTGAGAATTTTTATTCTTAATAGATAGTAATTAATAATGGTACATTAATTCTGTTTTTCACAAATTTGAATATCTAACTTAAATTCTATGAAAGTATACAAATCTAAAATCTGATTTTTATCATATCAAAAATGAAAATTAAGAGATATGTGAAAATGAATAAAGAAAATTAAAATAAATAGAAATTAAGGAGGTTGTTCCGAGTAGCTTGAAGAAATGCCAAATTTGAAAATTTGTATGATTCTATAATGAATAGGTTACAAAATCTCCTGAAAAGCCCATTAACTTTCACAGCAGATTGCGAGAAACAAATTATTGAAGTTCTTGATTTTTGCCAGAATTCACATTAGTCTAATGGAAAAATTGAGCAAATTTAATAGTCATTTCTTTCAAAACCGTACTGTAAAATTGATTGAAATGTTTTATTATTTTTTTTTTCACATTTCTGTATATGGAAAGCCCACTATACTCCTCCTGTAATGGGGCAACCTCCTTCAAAATTGAAACTACAAATTCAGTATAGTAAATATTTCAGGCCTAGCAGAAAATATTCATTTAAAATATGTTACAAATTCGTATTTGACAAATTTACTATACTATGTTATGTTGTGATAGTTGCATTATTTGAACTTTATCCTTTCTCTAAGATACGGTACAATTTTAATTTTAATCCATTTTTAAAGATTATTCCGCTTAATGTATCTAAAATCTGATTTCGAATAGGCAAAAACGGATTTAGTCAAGTGTGTAGAATATTATCATAAGCTTATGAATATATGTGGTCAATTTGAAATAACATCAATCAAAATGAACTGGACGCGCCTCCTTTTGTAACGCCACAAACAGTTTACTTTCATTCAATCAATTTAGCAGATAAACCATTGAAAACTTATTACAACACCTAATTGTATCGTTTCTATTGATAGAATTTTTTAATTTAGAAATTCAAAATAATTTGAATCATAATTACTTCTTTTTAATTACATTTACATATTCAGGGTTTTTTTTGCTTATATTGAATATCTAAACTTAAGATTAATCGTTGTAAGACTTAAACAGTTTTACTGGAATGACAATAAAAATCGAATAATGGGTAAAAAATATCGTTAAATCATAGACACAAAAAAAAAGATCTGATTAAAAATAATAGGTATATTTGCATGGATTCTTTTCTATATGAAACTCGTTGTAGCTAATCATGTTGGAACTTTCACTACCAGCTAAGACTCTTTAGCCTATTGGAACAGAAAGTTCACGTAACTTTTTGTTCCAATTACAACATTATTTAGGGATCAGCTTAAAAAATTACGTCATATGCCATCTGTCTCAATTTTTAAATTTATTCATTCATTTTTTTTTAAATTGTTTCATACAATTCTAAATTGTTTAAATATGATATACACGTTTTGAAATGCTCAAATTCATCAAAGTAAAATACCAAAGTTATTTTTAACGTCGAAATGGTCAATATAGCTTGCATTTTTGTGATAATTAATTGCGAAACGAAATTGCGGCCGATTGTATAATAAAGTGATAGGTTCAAATGATGTTACATGAAAGTCAGATGGGCCGTTAAGAAGAGTCTCGCTCTGACTTTCATAAAAATGGAAACAAATAAACTTGACCGAAAATTACATCGGGTTTGTTTCAACTTTTTCGAACACCTTCGAAGGTCAATTTTATTACGTCACATGCAATCGCATAATCTTTCAAAAATGATTTATAACTTCTTTCAAAACTATATTTATCAACTTTATTCAAATATTCATTATAAAATATAATACAAATTGGAAATTGAAGAAAAGTAATGTTAAATCTTATTTTTTGCATTAATTGCAAACAATAAAATGTTAAAAACAAATGATTAAACAAATTAAAAATATGAAAAATATTGAAAGTAAATAAGCGAAAGATTAAATCACGTTTATCACTAAGTTAACATAAATTAAGCTCTTTAAAAAGCGATAAATAGATAAATTAGAGAAAATAAATAAATTGGATTGAAAAATTATATTCCTCTATAATTGGATCTTGACGAGTGATAAACTGAATATCACTTTCACAATACCAGTATTAATATTGATTTGCATTTAATATGTACATACATAAAATATATTTACACGACAAAATTATCTGTCCAAATTAGTATATAAAATTCCACGCAATTCATTGTAAATTGCTATTATATGAGTCTTTATATTTCTTTGCATCCGCCACATTTAATCCATTCTCAATAACAGCAAATTACACATTTAATGACAAAGTTAATTTTAAAGCGACTGCAAAATATGTTAGGTATTAAATTGGAGCAACTGTTTTTTGTCTTATTTAGTTATCAACAAATATTTATCTCTTTTTTTTCTCATAAATATTGTATAGATAGAATTCTATTAAATTTTACATTTATCAACAAAAATTTACTAAACAAATCAAAGTTAATATCATATTGTGTGTAGACTAATTTGTATTTAACACGAAGTAATGAAAAAGGAATTAATGACTTCGTAAATGAAATACTGATTTCATTATGTTACTCATTATTCTTTACACATGCCAGGTAGAAAAATGCACTCTACAATTACTCACTTCAATAAATAAAGGCGTATGTAGATACACATTTTAGTAATTTTGTATTTAATTTTCAAACATAAAAAAGTATACCTGCATATTTTTTTTAATTGTAATCATCACATGATTAATATAAGTTATTTTATTTAATTAATTAACAAAGCCAATCTTTGTTGAATTCTTTATGGACATAATATGATAATTAAGATACATTTAAATAATTATACATTCATTATGTGTAATAGTAATTATATTTATATATATATTAATTTAAAATTAATGCAAGTTATTTAACAATTTAGCAAGTAATATTATAAGTATCAACTTGTTTTCTCATTGATATTACCATAAAATATTATATAATAAAAACAAGTAAATAAAGGACGAATTATATAATATATAATAATATAATATACAAATATTTTGCAATAACAGATAAATAAGAAGAAATGAAAGAAACAAAAAAAATGATAATAATTGCAGAAAGGATACAGGAGCGTTTGCTTATAGTCGAAATGTCAAGGTGAAATTTGACAGTAGGTATATTATTGGTATGATGGATTATTTACTTTGGTGAACATGTGTTCGAAAAGTCAAGTCTAGAGTGTTAGCACTCACCTCGATATTGCTCATAGTTTGAAAGGCGGCAAACACGAGCATAAAGCCGAAGCTGAGAATGAGCACATTGACGAATCCCCGATCGACATTCATGATTGTTTGATTTTGTTTATTTGGAAGACAAGAAAAGATGAATCGCTTAAAAATAATAATGAATTTGCAGAAAAGAAAAAAAAAGTTGCGAATGAAAATGCCGCGCGCAATGTTGCTACCGTAGCAGTGGCACTTCCGTGTTGTTGCACGGCGTTGAGACGGTTCGACGACCGAGCATAGTCGACGAAAAAAAGAAAAAAACTTGGTCGCGCGCGACGCACCGGTCACGAGCACAACATTTTGTGACGCGCGACGGGATAGTTTCACCAGCTTGCTCGGGGGCTCGCCTAACTTTGTAACATCATTCATTCGCAAACAGAGACAGAGTCACGTCAACAAAAAGACGCTGGAGAGGGGATTGATTGCAAGAAACATAAGTGGGGGATCAACGAGCGATTCACTTTGACAATTTTGATTGATCAAATTGTTAACCACACGTTTTTTTACTCTAACTGTGTCAACGCCAGTTGATAAGTTGACGACAAAAATGAGTGATAAGATATATGTAGTTGAGTGGAAAAACAATCAGTTCAATTATAATTATCAAATAGACACATTCATTTTTTCCATTTATTTGTCTTGTAATTGAGTCAAATTAATTAGTGGTAAAAGAAAAATATTTGCTATTAATTGCAATATATGCTATATGGTATATTTATAACAATCCAATTATGAGAATCAATTTTGCTGCTGCAACGGCGCAGTTAGTGATGTTGCACATTATTTTATTCTTCACATATATTTCTCAATTTAATTCCTACACATTTTTCTTCTTTTATTCTTTATTTTCTTCATTATTATTTGTATGATTGTGAAATTTACTTATAAACGTTTTTTATCTTTAAATACTAGAATACATTATACATATGTAGTCTATATAATAAAACTAGAAAATATACTTATGTTAGTGTGCGTTTTTCATTGCCGCAAGATTAAATCTTGCGAGCAAGATTTGTATAGTAATGAATGGCAATATTGCAAGCAAGAATCAATTTTGCGGCAATGAAAAACGCACCATTAGTCATACATATGTTTATATGTACCAAAACTAACTTACTTATACAATAAAAAGAAAGAAAAAGTGAAATATTCATCTTAATTAAATGATCCACTGAAATACAATTTGAAAAATATGTTGATCATTTTTACCTTAATATTCTAGTGATTATTATCTGCAATAAAATATCACTAGAGTAGTTACTTTCTTATTCATAAAGTTGGCAATTATTTTCCTAAGATCGAATTTCAAATATTTAAAGGAAGATATAAATGAGAACTGATTTTTGTTCAAAAACGAATTAAAATTTATATCAATTATTATACGTAAAAAAAGACATAAATTATTAAAGGAAGGATTATTACATTATATAATTTATTTCTTTTAATTTACTCAATAAAAAGTGGATTGTTTAACAATAACAGTAATTCTCAAACGTTTGATCCTGATTCTTAAGCACGGGATTGACTATGAAATATTCAGACAAGAGTCCTTGTAAATAAGAAAAATACAGTTATCAATTCAAAACAAATTAGACAAAGTTTGTCTTCTTTAAATGAGCATTTATTCAAAATTAATTCTATACAAAATTAAAATTAATGCTTCATTTAAGTCAAATCACAATTTTCTTTTAAGTTTCGAGATCCCTTGTTAACTTTAATCTAAAATCAAAAGAAAAAATAAAATATTAGAGGTCTTAAAAATTCAAAATAGCCTAATAACCTTAAATACACACTTCATTTGAATTTATAAATACGCAAAATTTAATATAAAATAATAATCAAAAGATATGACTTTCCTAAGTATAAGTGATATTTTCGATAATCACTAATTAACTGAACATTTTATTTATCTGAAAAGGATGTCAATTATCGACGTTATAGATGTATTTAATAAAATGTGTCTATAACGAAACTATAGCTTTTAAAGTGCACAGTTCAATTTTGTCCTTTTTGTTGCACATTTTTCGATTAAAATGAGTTAAGGTGGTTCTGAGTTAATTGCATCGTTTTTTGCGAGGAAACGATGAAAGTCTTTGCCGAATAATCACTTGATTCTTAACGTTTAAAACGATTGTTTTGAGGTATAAAACGATGAATGTATTTTCTGTAATAAACGCTGTTAAATTGTTGTATAATTCGTTGAAGCCGTTTAAAAGGATGACATGATATTGAAAAATATCATGGAAAATCCTCGGTTTATGCGGTGACTGACCACGTATTATCGCCGGTTCTGAAATATTTATATATAATGATATTTTTAAATGACCGGCCGCTTCTTTTGATGAACCAACAATACTTTTCGAATCCCGGGATAAAACGGTGACACTTTACGGATTATAGGGTTATTAACACAGAATGTTCTGGTAGAATAGTTTAACTTATTAAACGACAAATTCAGCAGAAATTCTGAGGAAAATTTCGCTGTATAAAACGACGTACAATTACCACCGTATAAGACGGTGAAATTTCTCTCTGTGTATATATTATTTTAATCCTATTTTATTTCAATTTTGTCTACAAATTCAGGGATCTCTTAATAATGGCTAAAAAGTGTATATTTTCAACATTTGACTATGAATAACAATAATAATATGTAGTGCATTGCTTTGCCATTTTGATAGCTTTTTCTTTATTATGTTTATAACTTATATTTTAATTTGTATTCACATCTGACTATAAGTTATTAAAAAACTTATACTATTTTCAGCCCTGTTTCCTATACCGCTTATGTATTTTATTCAATTTTCATCATTAAATATCTGGACTTTAGCATAGTCAATTATCTTGAAATTTTGAGAAAATGTAGAAACTTACTTAACTAAGACAAATTTGCATCAAATTCTGATTATTTCTTTTTAATGAGATAGTACCACCTTAACTTTGTTTAATATTATTTACAAAAAGTTACCCGTACTTTTCGTAGTCACAATAACAACGACGGGTAAGTTTTCGTTAAAATGGAATTATATAAAATAATATACAACTAAAGTAAATAAATTCTACCAATGTCAAAGAATCCGACTGTGCCCTGCAAACACATCCAGATCTTGATAAACACCCAGTAATTTCCCAAAGCTGCGTCTCAAATATTGCCCAATTTTTATTTAATTTTTGAATGTTTGAAATGAATGACAGTTTTCTAATATGCATATTATCAATATATGTCTGTAAACTAGTCAAATTTATTGAATTAAAAAATAAACTATGTTCAACTTGTTTTTTCTGAATAAAATTTAGTTTTACGTACAATTTCATATCAAACTATTAGTTTCTATCCATACATAAATGTCATTTTAAAATTAGAGAATTAATATAATAACATGATTTTTCATTACTTTCTTTATTAATTAAAATTGTAATGTAAGAAAGTAATCTTTGGTTCAAATTAGAAGTAAAATTTTCATTTAACATAATAATTGTAGAAAATGTTTATGTTTGCACAAAAACATTAATAAGTCGCTTTCGGTACGAGAGCGCTCCTAATAAACCACAAAAGTCACAGGACATCTTTGTGACGTCGTGGTGACTAGGTATGTGTATAGCATGTAGATCACAAAGAAGTCACATTAGATTCCCTTTTTCTGTTTCAGTGTGACAAAAATGTCACTTTGACTTTTTATTGTGACCTAAGTGTGACCCCCATATGATCCCGTTTACTTCTGCTTTAAAAATTACAACAACATTGCTAATTTATGATTATAATGAAAAATGAAAAGTCACAAGAACGTCACTTTTAATAGTCGCAGTGATACTACAATGGGACTTCACATTTTTGTCACACTGAAACGAAAAAGGGAATCTGAAGTGACTTCTTTGTGATCTACATGCAATACACATACAAAGTCACCACGACCTCATAAAGACGTTCTGTGACTTTTTTGGTTTATTGTGCTGTTAGTTCCAACTTTCTCCGCTGCACACGACTAAAAAAGCCCCCCCCCCTCTATCGTAACAAAAAATACTGTACACAACATTGGAGATAATCTAACATCCGTTTTTTCACCTTTACAAACCTCGCCTTCAAATAACAAAAAAATGGAAAGATGCCCTATGGATCAAACTATTATGTAGACGCACAGATCAAAATGTGCTACATTCTTAATATTTTGTTGCTTTTACTGTGATAGTCGGAACTGTGAATGTTCTTACAAACATTTTGGCAAACCAATATACATTGCGTTAATCGGGATGATGAAGCAAGTCCACATGTACTGATGTACATGGGCGCAAAGAATGTGGTGGGATAACGCAATACTACGAGCAATTTTAAAAGCACTACAACTCGAATTTGAACTGACGATCTTAAAGTTACAAGTCGGGAACTCTATCTCCTGTACCACCGCGGCTTCTGATATATCATATTTGAAAGGTCTACTTAAATAGAAGGTATGCCAACAGTTTGGCAACAAATGCTTAAAAAAGACTTTTAGGTACGATGGCATATGTCTGGATGAAATGAGATAATAATATGGATTTAATATGGCAGCAGTTTGGATTTGCGCGTATGCCTTACTTCCATGCCTTGCTATTGCCAAACTTCTTTTTCCCAAATTCCTACCAGTCTTGTGCCACTTATCTTTCAACCTTTTGCCTTCTTCATGCCATACGTTCTTTTTTCACGCAGGAAGAATGAATAATGCTGGAGTGATACTTTAGTCACCATGATCAACGTGATGAAGAAAGATGATATAGATATATATGAATTGGATAAAAAATTGGAATGATGTTTTAGATGTTGATATCATTCATCATTACTGTTTATTATAAAGGATATTTGATGAAATTTGTTTATGAAACTCACTCACGAACACGCGCATCACCTATCGTTGAACGATACTGAGAAGTTTCGGATGTTACATTCAGTTTCTTTCCTTTTGTTCTTCGAACGAGCATGCGTTGTTATAATTAGTGTCATTTATTATGAAATCAAATAAGCGGTTTATTATCATTTTATAGCGCGTGTATCTGATTTGTTCACTCGCATTCTACCCTTCTTTAGTTGTATCAATAGTAATGATGACGATGTCAACATCTATTACAACAACTATAAAGGTTATAGATATAAGTATTAACTATAATATTATTTTCAAGTTTCCTATAATAAACTACATCAAAATTTTATTCAAAAATTAAATAAGTTATACTTAATCAACTAAATGAAAATAAAAAAATCTTTACTTCAAAACTTAATTCTTTTTTTAAATAATTGTCACAACCGTATCAAATGTTTCGCTACAAGTTTATTGTTTGCTGCTCTTGCTTACAGAACGTCCATAATCATTATTTAGTTACATTATTAAAGAGTAGTCGTGATATCAAAAATTGAACGTGAGAGGTTTGCCTAAAAGTTATACGGCAGATTGATTTAACGATTTGTACTCAGGGTGTCCACTGAATTGACAAAAAAGTATTCCCGCTTATACAATTCTCGCTTAATTTCCGTCTATTTTTCCATTTCCGCATTTATTTTATTATTTTATTTGTTATATTACAAAATTAAAACATAAACAACGTTATTGGGGTGAATATGTGCACACAAATTTAAACAAATACAATTTTAGACTATAAGATGAATAATCAAATACATTAAATATATCATTGTAAAAAACAAAATTTTCTTCTAACTCTCCTTTTGTTCGTCTCTGATTTTTTAATTACATTTTCTGCATCTATTTTCAACTTTTCGTTTTAATAATTCCCTGTACTTACGCTATTTTCAAATTTATTGAAAATTGCAAATACACCTTCAAGTTGATATTTCTAAATTAAAATGAATAATACAACAAATATTTGTTTAACAATTTGAACATTCCTGAATACACAAAATTATACAAACATTTAATTTTTTTCATATGATCAAGATAATGTTTACATAACAGTCCTTGCGTTTATCTCATTCTCCATTCTACTATCTGAATTTATTATGCTAACTGAGCCTGATACTAATTCTAATAATATTTCTTTTAATATTCAGTACTTTATATTATATCATAATAAAAGCACATTTTAGCCTGAGGCAGGATTGCTCCTAGAATTTAGTGGCACTCAGTATCCCTTCGCTGGGGTCATTAAAGTTCCTTCTATCTATTCATTACCTTCTTCTGTGGCTATGAAAGAAATAGGTTGACAAAATAGAGGATAAAAATAATCAGATGTATCATATCAAGAAGTTGGTTGCAACACTTCATAGAGATGGGTCATTTTCCAAAATTCATAAGGGGACACCGGTAGTTGCTGAGCCCTGTCTTTTTAGGGGCAAATTTATTACTAGGATTATACAACACATTCGATGAAAAAATAGTTGAAATGAGCGCTAATAGATACCCCAGGAAAAATGTATGAAATTTTAAGAAACAAAATGGACGAAAAACTGGAAAACACTAACCAAAAACTAAACTGGGCAATTAACTTGAAATCAATCAACTTAAAATGCTACTTCAAAAATCAGGCTTCGAATATCTAAGAAATCAACAAAGTTCAGGAGCAAGTAAACAAGCGATGCCACTAGTCGTTGGAGTGTTAAAAAGAATGTGTCATCAGGAGGATGTTAGCAGGACAGTATTTTCATCGTATATTCAAATATATAAATCTACCAAAGATCCAGCAATAATAAATCGAAAACACTATTTTGCAATGCTTTTGACTCAGATTAGATGGAAAACACAATGTAGATTTAAAATTGTAATTAACTACAATAAAATTTATTACAGAATCGACGAAACATCAACGTGTTACAGTCTGTAATTTAAATAAATTAGAGTCACTTCAGCACCTTCTTCTAGAATGTTCACTTTATAATAGTATTAGACAGAAGAAGATAGAATCTTCAAACAAGAAAGTCTTCAGACAACAAATTAGAAGGAATGTTAAATATTAAAACCAAAGAAGCTATTAACTTCTGTTATCTAGTCGCCAATATATTAAAGATTAGAGCGTTTGGAAGGGGAAAGTGAAATTGACAAAAGAAGGAAAAAAGCTATAAATACAAATGACATGTAAATGTATAATTTTAGATAGTTTGTTGTTTAATTAAAAATTGTGTATGTTATGCGATAAACAAATACGAGTTATGTTATAGATCAAAATGTATATATCGTTGAGATTAAATATTTTTATATATAAAAATTAAAGTATAGAATAAGCTAATTATAATGAGAAAGAATGAGTAAAAAAACAAAGAAGAAAGCGTTAAATGCGAATTATTATAAATGAACAGTACTTTAACAGTTAAATAAAAAAAACAGTAGCCCGGACTATACTCATATTGGTATATTATGTAGATCATTGATCTTATAATTATCATTTTTGACACAACTTTTTTTCCATATAATTTTGTTTTCATTGTACATTTCCCGCGCAGTAGACACCCTGCATACAACATCGTAGATTAAAATAAAGAAAACATTTAAAAAATCTTTAAAAAATAATATAAATGATAATAAGAAAATCATATTAATAAAAATATAAATTATAATGGATATGAATAATTGCGCCATTTATGTAGCTGACAGAGAAAAATCGTTTAACTGCGTTTACGTTCGTATTATCAACGCAATAAAACAAATTAAATAATATGATTTTGTGTCATGATTATAGGCATTCCTCGGTAGCTGATATGTACACATCGAATCGTACCAAAGACGAAAGTTTTTGTTTTAAGGGAGGGCGAAAAAAGTGCCTCTTCAAATAATAAATTACTCATTTTGTCTTTACTAGTTATTCTGGTTTCGTCTTATTTCACTAATTATACATACATAAAGATAAAAATCAGAATTATCTTATTACGGAAAAAACGTTTTTTTTTCTTCTTGTTTTAAACCTAACTATTCGACAGGCTCGACGCATTTTTCGTCGAATCGATGAAACATTATTTTTTGTCGTTTTCATTATTATTAATTCTTAATTTTACTTTGTTATAATGAATAAATTGGTTTTAGCCTTGTTTCTTACATTGCGATGTTAATTTGTCGATTCGACGAACTTATAACGTCAAGACACCGTTTCACTCGAAAGTGATGTATACGTGCAAGTCCACTGTAAAAAGATTAAAAAATCGACCTCCAAAAATTTCCAACCGTCGAATCGTTTCGTCAAAATAAAAAAGAGAGAGAAAAAAAAAGATAGCATCACACCGTTTCCCCGTGTGTCTGTCAATGCAGTGAATTTTTTCTCGGTTCGTACAGTTTGATTTTCTAGTAAAACTTCTTTAATAACTTGTTTTTCTTCATCTTCTGTCAGTTTTCTTCTTGTTTTGTTTATTCGTATATATTGTCCTGTAAAAAATTGTGATTCGCAATGATTTGCATTTTTTTTAGTTGGCGACGAAAGAGAGGATAAGTATTCTTAAGATTAGAAGGTAAAAGGACTGGATAAAGTGAATTGGCAAAAGCAAAATAGCTCCGCGGTAGAGCTTGTCGGGGGACGGCACGGTCGGATAGAAAACAAAAAGATTCCCTCAGAATTTGAAACCTTCATTTGGAATACTCGTAGTTGGATCAAATTCAAAAGCTCCTTCGGTTACGTTTGGTGCCAGATTTACATCGTCCGTCTGAAAAAGTAATACAAAATAACTAATAATATCTTCTTTAAAAGGATTATTTTTTTCAATTTTCGTCACAGGTGAAAAAAAACACAGTTTTTCTCTCTCTCTCTCTCTCTCTCTACGGAGTGTTTAAAAACCTGCATTTTCTGTTCCTTTGTAACGAAAAATAACATTTACACCATGGGAAATGAAGGGAAATTCATTTTCTTTGATGCAAAATATACTATTATTTACAGTGGATTCCAAAAATTTAGTGCATTCAAGAAAGTACGTAAAACATGTAAAAGTTATTTTCATGAAATAACTTTTGGAAATTTGGAAAATGATAACAAATATTGATTAAAGGAGGAGGAAAACTGTGTTTTTTGTAAAGCTGATTTGAGTCGGCAGAGGGAAGTAACTCGAGGGAAAAGATCAGATAGTTAGGAAAAGAACAAATAGAAAATAAAAGTATAGGTGTTATAAGGAAGATGGTGAGGGAACCAAGTACATTTTTGATGTATTTAAACTTATATATATATATAGACTAATTGATAAAATAATCTTACGTCATCCGAGAAGTAATGTTCAATGATGGCATACGCCAATTTGTAAATCTCGACATTCTCATGATTTTGCAATTGTTCAATTTTGTCCAAACCGTTACATTCTTCGATCATATTAGCGACGGTTTCGACTTGCGGTCCAGCCACTCGTAATATGTTATTGATACCGTCAAGCACAACTTGAACTACTTGAGTATCTTTACATGAGAGCAACTGACAGAATGGACCGATTACACCTTCTTGAATCAATCGAGCGACTTGTTCTCTGCTGCCGCTTATCGTCAAATTGCTCACTGCCCAGGCAGCCTCCTTTTGCGTTTGGAATTCTCCCTGAAAATAAAAAACATTACATTAATAAAATGATGTTTTAAATCAACTTTTGCTTAACATTATATACAAATACGTATATTATATTGAATATTTACATATATAAAATATTATACGTAATGTAATTTAATAAAATTAAATTGCGTAAATAATTTACCTTGTTCAAGTTTTGGATAATAAGCGGTAATAATCCAGCATCTATGACAGCTTGAACTTGCTGTTGATTTCCAGCAGTGACGTTTGAGACAAACCAAACGGCTTCTTTGCAAATCTTTTCCTTCTGATGCTGCAACAAGTTCGGCAGATGGGACAAAACGTCGCAATTAAGGACAACTTGCGTTTGCTCGTCAGTACCAGTCACGATGTTGCCGACTGCCCTCAAAGCTGCAGTCTGAACTTTCACCTCTTTATGCGACAACAGTGGAATGAGATTAGGCACGACGTTGCTGTCGATTACCATTTGTATCTGATCATTGCCAGCGTCAGTCAGGTAACTTAACGCCCAAACAGTGTCAATAAGAATCTGCAATTATAATCATGCAATTTCATACGTTATTCATTTTATCCTTTTTCAAATGTATCTTGAACAATTTTACATGTAAAATGTTTAAAAAAAGACAATGTTTACATTTAAATAATAATAATAGTTGAAAAGAAAAACTTACATTAATATCATGATGGTAAATTAGAATATTAAGCGCTGGCAAAATTTCCTTAATTGTTTGAATTGGAGGTGGCGGATCCTTATTTCTACATAAATTAACAATTACCCATGTAACATTACGTAAGAAAGTGAGAGGTATATCAGGTTTGATAAATGTTAACAGTGGCTGCACTAATCCCAGATTAATGACAAAATCTCTTGATGACGGACCATCTCCAATAATATTTCCTGCAATTAAATCATTTATTATTATAATATGTAAAATAGTAGACAATGTAATACAATTAAAATAATAATATTACATATAATTAATAATGATTCATTTATATATTTTTTAATCGCAAATTACAGAATGATAATAAACAGTTGAAGAAAGAAATAAATACAAACCTAAAGCCCAAACTGCCTGTTCGCACACATTCTGTTGGCTTGAATGTAGAAGTTTCAAGAACAAAGGTACAGCACCTGCTTGTACAACAGCTTGCGTTTGAGCTGATGTTCCACTTGCAATGTTCGTTAATGCCCATGCAGCTTCAAACTGAAGGGATGGACTGTTACAAATTAAACATACAATTAATTATGTTGTCAAAATTCAGCCGAAATCATGAAATATGAGATATAATAGTTTATTGATAAAAATTGTTCTAAAATTAGCAAATAGTATTTAATATAGTAATAATAATAGTAATTTCTACCTACTTAATTTTTATTTTTTATTTGAAAATATTAATAGTTTGATAAGAAAAAGTTAGCTGCTTTGATGTTTGAGATACTTAAATTAAATATGAATAATTTTGTATTAAGAAATGTAAAATATAAGATAATTAAAATTAATATATAAATTTGTTTTTATGCATTCTTGAACTTATGAAATGTATGCATTACTGACATTTTATGCATCCAAAAAAGTGATAAAAAATGAATTAATTGTGCAATAATACTTAATTACTTAAAAAGTTAAATATTATCATTATATAGATGAATAAAGTGACAAAGTACTTACTTATCGTGCTGTTCCAAACAATGTACTAAAATTGGTAAAATGCCACTTTCGATCAACTGATCAATAGGTGGATTGCGGTCTGATGATAATAACTTTCGCGCAGATTGTACAGCTTGTAACTGTACTTCTGGGTCTGGACTTGCCGCTTTAGCTACTAATTCGTGGAAATTAATTTTTGACAATTGTCTGTCAAAGTCTTCCTCGTCTGTAAAAATAATGTATAATGTAAATAATAGATTTACAATGTAATTTAATGTAAATGTAAATAATAATAATTCTTTTTCAACATTGAAATATTGTTGAAATTACCCGTCGAATCTGTAATAGGCACATTTCGTCTTTTAAGTAGCGTTTCTTCCCTTTTATTTTTCCGTAATTCTACAGTTACTTCATTTCTTCTCCTTCGCATTTCCTGTAATACAAGAACAGTTTAAATTAATCAATCAGACAATTTTTAAGTCAAAATTGTATTTTTAAATTCCAAAAATCAGTCATATTAATTGAATATATATTCAAAAGTCAAAAATGTTTATTTAATTTAATTGAAAATATAAACATAAATATCACCTAACTCTACATTTGTTGTAGGTTAAGTGGCTACAGGTATGAGTGTGATATCTCGAGAGCCGAATATCAATTACTTAAATTTGCCCTAATATTTTAGTTTAGTTTAATTTGAACTGTCTACAGTTGTCATAAAGCTTGTTTGTTGAATGTTTACTATGTTAACTGTATTTAAAAGGACAAAAGATTTTTCAAAATAACGAAACATTTCAAAATTCATTATAATCTACAATGTGAAAATAATGATCAAAAAATATTATTTTATTGATTATCCAATTAAATGTAATAGTAATAATGAATAACGTATGATAAATGATGAATAACAATAATAATTCATCCAAATAAATAGATTTTTCACAGCGTAATTATTTATCAGTGAACAACGAGCCAAAGACGTTATAATCCATTGTATATATAGTATCCATCCACTAATTTAAATATTCTATTAACACGAATCAAAATGTGAGTGAGTCAAACACCGAGCAATCTCGTGTTATCTCGTGTCCTTTTTCAACTCGCAGTTTCTAACCAAGGCTAAGCAGACAGACAGACAGAAAATGTACCATAACTTAGTTATGGTTTGTATTTGTACATCTTTAATGGCTCAATTAAAGATAAATTTCATCTTTTTGTTTTTGCATCGCCTCCCTCTGGGCCGAAAAAGAAAGAAATATAATATATAATACATAAACGCAGGAGCAAGGAAATGGCAAATGCGCGCATTTGATTGAAATGTGCAAAATAGTTGGAATAAAGGAGGATGATGCATGATTTTGTAGCTGTGCCTCAGCTTTGAGCAATTACCAGCAGTGGATTGAAGGTTTTTTTTAAACTCGATCTTTCTCAATCCGTCTCTTTCTCCATCTTTCTTTCTCGTGCACTCACTCGTTGGACTTGATTGTCGACACACAAAAAAGGGGGTCGATGCAAAAATTGTTCCTTTTTTTTATTCGTAAAATTGATTAACAAAATGGTTGATTTGGCAAATTCGTGGGACATACAAAAGGGCAAACATTTTTGCGGCAAAGGAAAAACGTGCGGCATGCGTGCAGCCTTAAATGAAAGAAGGGGCAAAGAGGGAGGCAAAATGATTCGCACGATGGGTGGCAAGCAAATAAAGTGCGAGCCAAGTCCATTTGGATTGCAATTTGTGAGCGCGACTCGATTGTTGCACGAAAGATAATCAACAATACTCACTTCCTGATCCTTTCCTTTGTTCTTGAAAACCATCATACGGTTCTTGTTTAGCGTTTCGGTCGCCATTTTTACAATAACTGTTCGTTCTGTCGTAGATTGTGTGCCGGTACGAAAATGGGTGTCCAAACTTCCATTTATCGTGTACTCACTGTAATTCGTAGCGCCAACTATGCGAATCTCCATTGAACTAAAAAGATAAACAAGGACGAGAAGAACATGATAAAGCACGTGTTTCAACATTTTCCTTCATTTTACACTTTTTCCTTTTAATTTTAACTTTTGTAGATTCATTTTATTTTGTTGTTTTTTACAAATATTGCATGCAAAATGTACAGAATAAATTGTGACAATGAAGATGAATGTGATATTTTTGGTTACACAAACAAAATATTTTATTATTAAGTAAGGCATTTCACAGGTAATATAATGTTGTTTCTGGATAATATTCATTATGTGATATGATTCATTTTGAACGAAAATATTTGCGATTATAAACAAAAATGTCTGATGCAAAAATGATATTTAGTGATTGGTTTTTTCCAGTGTCATTGAATTGAGTTACATGGGAATCTAACAATCGATTTCTGCGAAGGATTCGCGAATATTACAAGTCTGACCAATCGAGAGAGATGCAAGTTTTATTGCACGAAAGATTAACTTAAAAGTAATGTTGAAGGCTGATGTGCAACAATGAATAATGAAATTGAATATGAAACAATATATAATTTTGTACATGAATGGTAATGTAAATTTTACATCTAATTACAATACAATTTCATTCATTACAAATGAAAGAATTTTTACTTGAAAAATAATTTGTTCTATTTCAGCTTTAAAAATACATTTCAACAAATTTGCAAATAGTTGCAAAATGAGATATAGTATATAATTGTTTATATACTATAATATATAATTATAGTATATAATTGTATACTCTTTAAAATGACACGCGCGAAGAAAAGAAATTTTGTCTATATCGATTTGAAATCATTCATACAAAGTTCTTTCAACATTTTCGTATAGTTTCTCGTATAATTTTGAGAGAAATGTTAAAACAATAATATAATAAGAAATAAACTTAACCCAGCTGTTAGAATTGAATGACTTAAGAATAATCGATAATTAGAGTTGCATTTAATAAGTTTTTACCTAAATGCACTACTGGGTTTGAATACTCGTAAAATACTTTCATTTCATTAGAAAAATGTCTTTGTCCAAAAATCCTACGGAGATATACTTCTGCTCTGTGATTGGTAGATAAAAGACAGCTGATCTTCTCAACTGATTTTCATTGTAACTTGAATTTCTGATTTACAATATGAGAAGGTCAAATAATTCTGGGAAAAATGTATGACTAATCGAGCTTTTACTTTTAAAAGTATTTACATTTAATTGCTGTAATTTTAATGCAAAATTATCAAATATTAAATAATTTTTTGTTTCTATTCAAATTACGTAATAACAAATGATAGTTGCTATCACAAAGATCAGGCTTTTAAATTTTAATCGTTATGAAATGAAATAATCTTTATTTAAAGATTATTGGAGCATCATTTTATAATTTGAATATACTTCAACAGCAATTTACAAAGTAATTTGTCGAATAATATTAAATAAGCAATAGATTAGTTATATCAAATGATGCAATAAGTGATGCAATACACAATATAAATGCATTAGATTTTTAGATTTTTAACTTTGAAAATTATAACCGCAATTATTGACCACAATTTTTTTGTATTTAGATATGCATTCTGAGATCACGTTTGAATATAAATAAAGATATTTGATTATTGAGAAACATTTGTTAAAAACTATCATTTTTTTCGCCACACGGTGACAGAAAATGCAGTTTTCATCTCTAGGGAGTTTTAAAGAAACTGCATTTTCTGCTCCCTTGTGGCGAAAAATATCGTTTGCACCATGGAAAATAAAAGAAAATTCTCTCCTCGTGCGATTACAAACCTCGCCTTCGGCTCGGATTGTAAACTTCGCACTCGGTAGCGAATTTTCTTTTTCATTTCCCTTGATGCAAAATATACTATTGTTTCTGTTTAATTAAAACAAATCTTTAGAAAAATAATATTGTAAACTGAAATGAAACAATACAAAGATACAAAATGAATGGCAAAACTATTATTATTTATTAAATGACTTATTCTAAAGCTGATTAATTATCTATGTTTATTGTTTGTTTTATAAGTAAAATAGTGAAATTTGTATGAGATTGGATGAAAATAATAGTTAATATGGGTGTGAAAATGTGAAAATGTGTTTTGAGGTAATTGAAAATTGAATGCGAGCGAAGAGTTAGTAGTTGTGCGCATGCGCAAAGTGCAAAGTGATGGGTCGTACGGTGGCTCACTCTGTCGGCACAAAGCTTGTGATTTTGCAAAGGAAGGAAGGAATAAATGGGAATAGGATAAGGAGGTTTCGGTGGTCGTTTGGTGGTACAACTTAGACATTGTGAAGTGTCGTTAGACAGTGGTGGCAGTTGTTGTGGCGTTAGCTGAGTGGCAGGACACTTAAGGTTGATTGGTGGACAACGGCGTTGGTTTGCTTTTCGGGGCTGTGTGATGCCGCGAAAGGCCGGTGCCAGTTGGACAGTCAACGACGACGAGAGTGGAGAAACGATCATCGCAACATTAAGAGCAGTTGTTGTTTGGTCTGTCAAGGAGAGTAGTCAAACGCACGACTTTTCGTCTGAATGCTGCATCGAGCAAGAAAGAAAGAAAGAAAGAAAAAGAGTTAATCAGTTACGTGCATTTGATCATCATCCTTTAATGCATAATTAAAGCCAAATCAAATTGCAATTTTGTTTTGTTTCGAGAAAGTGTTTTTGCTCAAAGTTGGACATCAACATCATCATCTTTGACATTGATTGGTGAGATAAAAAAGTACATCATTACTTGGATTTGGATATTCAAATTGTTCAATTTACAATCAAAACCAAACAGCTAGGTGGAAAGAAAGAGAAGGAGCGCGAAAGAGAGATAGTGAGTGTCAATTGGAAGTGGCTCCGGGTGAGAATCAGCGAGCCAACAAGGAAACCGATCGGATGCATTGTTGGTGAGTCGCTGGCTTGCGCGCGCCTGCTGTCTCTGTGTGTATACGTGCTCAAACGTCCCGCAACATCCGACTCTCTTTTCCTCGCGTTTCGTCTCTTCCAACGCTCGCGTGTTCTTCTCTCCTTTTTCTTCTTCTTCTTCCTCCTCCACATATCATTTTATCTCGCTTCAATTTGTTCAAACTCGTCTTTCTCTCTCAAACCAATGTTAAATGAGCGTCAATAGATATCACCACTTCTTTTATCCAAATATCAATATTTCGTGATTTTCACATCAAACATACATTTTCTTTCTCCATTTTTTCAATTACGTTTTTAATTATACTCAATTATTATTCATTTTGATTGATTCGAAAACATTGTACAAGGGATATATGATCTTGCAGTTTCATTTAGGAAGGATGCTAAGTGCTGAAATATGCTCTCCTAATACCCAGATCAGATTCAAATTCAAAAATACTGAAAGAAAAGCAAATGCAATTTATATATATTATATATAATATATTCTATTCTAATTTTGATAATAAATCATAGAAAAGAATCTGATTTGTATTTTAAAGAAAGTTTTACATAGCAACAATAAATCAATAAATAGTTTGAACAAATTAATTGACTAATCAGAAATACATTTCAGGTATTTAAGAACTCAATGATAACGAAATATGTAAAAATTGCAGTCACTTATTCTTTTCAACGAAATTATAACTTGGGAGTATTACAAAAATGACGAAAGAAAAATGAATTCATTTAAAACTCGACTATTGAAATATAACTTATTCTTCAATGGCTACAACAACAAAAAATCAGCTGATTAATTGATTGTGTTTCTTTTTTATGTGACAATTATTTATTATTGCATACTTATTTTATTTAATTAATAATAATAATAACTGGAAAATGAGGACCTTTTTCTAATTTGATTTTGATATAACTGAAAAATGGAAAATTATTTTTTCTTCAGTCTTTAAGTAATAAAAAGAAGAAAAATTATTTTATCAAATTTATGATATCAAAACTTTACTTTAGCAATGTTCTTTTAGAGTTTGGATTGTATAAGGATTTAATTACATGGAAAATTGTGAATATTAGATATGCGTGGGTAATTGAAATTCAGGTCAGTTTCAGGTTAGGCTCAGTATTAAGGTTTGGTCGGAAAGTTCAATTTATAATTCATTTAGTTTTTCTTGTTCAATATCTAAGCATGACTCTTTTACTTTGTATACACTTTTTTCAACTAAACTTCGTACTTTGTAACATCTATAATTTAATTCGTGGATATATTATTTACATACAAAAATACTTCTTATTTCAAACAAATGTTCACAAGATTATAACAAAAATATCAATTTCTATAGTTTATATTGCAATTATTAATTTAATGACGATTAATACGAATACAAAAATTGATTTTTGTCATATGAAAATTCGGATTTGGATATTATCGTATTTAAAATATGATGCGTAGACGTTAAATTATAGTTTCATAAGTCAGGTAAAATCGGATCGGGACCGGATTTTAAGCATCGAATAACTCCAATACTCCATTACCATTAGGTATCTTAACATTTTGAATGAAATTTCAAATTTAATTTAATTTCATATAATAAAATGTGTACAATTAAAAACTTAAAATAATGCAATTAAAATATTTATTTTCTTTTATTTCATTTTTTCCTTATTTTAATTTAATGAAATTTAAAATGTTTAATTGATTTAACATGTTTACTTATTAAATTAATTGTAAAAAAGTGTGTTTCAATTAAGGTGATTCTCGAAGTCTGCTATACCGGCTAAGTTAGTGTCTACAATTTTTGACATTAAATTAATTATTCTAAAATAAGACATTTTATTCCTTGATTGTGGGAGACTATTATGGTTAAAAAAGAATTTACTTTCGGTGTAAATTTTTGGCTGAGTAACCTCCAGCCGATTACTCAGCTGAAAGTTTACACTGAAAATTAATTATTTTGTAACCATAATATTCTCCCAGAATCAAAGAATGAAATGATGTATTTTAGAATATTTAATTTAATTAACAAATTATAGTTTAAAAAGACACTATCTCTGGCATAGCAGACTTCAAGAATCAACATAAAAAGATATATTAAGTTGATTCTCCAACAAAATTCGCTGCTTCTTTCTTTCACTAAATTCATTTTATAATAGTCCTACCTTAATTTATGAGTAGTATTTTTACATCTTAATGAAATACGTAAAAGTATATTCTCCTAACAAAGTTATATATATATTAAAGTATTAAAAAATAAATAATATTTAGTGTCTTATCTTTTAATAGTTAAATGTAAGATTTACGTAAACCTAAATATGAATTCCATGTAAATGATACTTTCATTCTGAACGATGTACATTTAATAAGTATGAAAAAATTACACTTACATTAATTAACATGACGTATCGTTTCGTTAAAATTTTTACTATTTTCCGCAGAAAAAATTCTATTATTAAACGAATGGGAAAAGTAGTATCAATTAGAATGATTGTTTTAAAGAAAATATTAAATGAGGGAGCAAATTGGAATTAAGAAAAATTCGAATAAATAATAAAGAAACAAAAGAGAATTAAAAGTTTATTTTTATAATAAACTTGTTTAAAATATGTATAAAAAATGTGATAAAAAAGTAATGTAATTAAACAGTTGTATACAAAGAACAGTACATTCAATTAATGTGTATTTATTTATCATGAACTGTGTTTATCGTACCTTTAAATATTAAAAAGGTCGAAAATGGTATATAATCTCTTTTGTTGATTCGCATTTATTATAGTTTGGAGATCTAACACGTGCTTCGTCAAGCTCCAGTTGTCTGAATTAATTTCCTGGTTTCGTTCCATAAATAATGTAATTTTTAAACATCTTTCTTATTAAAACTTCAACATGTATAATACCTTTTTAATATTAAATTGAAATCTTTTCTATTTCTTTCATATTACAATCATTTATTAAATTTTTTAAATTACACGAAAGAACTGATGTAAAAGTCAAATACAAACACATTTTTTGCAAGAAAAAATGTAATAAATATGAGGAAATATTTGTATCATTACAAATTATATTATACTTAAACAAAAATTATAAACACTTTATTCAACAAAATTCAAATAATATTAATTAAATAAAAACGATTTATATAATCAATTGTTTGGATCTTTTAATATCAAATGTTACAAATTATATTGTAAAATGATTAATGACAAAAATTTAATTAATATGTTACAATAAATATAATCTTATCAAGCATATGATTTGACTTATATAAAAAATATCAGCGATAACGCTTATGGATTTTTTTCTGGGTATACTATGGCATTTCTTTTCTAGAAGGTACTTTCGAGTTTCAGAAGCATAAGACCATTTACAGAAAGAAGTTTCTTCTCGAAAAAAGGCATAGTAGATAAACTACAATGCAAGCTTAACTACTTATGAAACATAAAACAATAAGCTTTTTTTTCTTTCTACAAGTTGTGCATTTTTTATGTTCTTTTTCTATATATACTTTTGAATTAAATAAAGAAAAAAAAAAGTAAAACAGTGCTAGAAATTATTAAGTTTACGATTAATTTTGAATGTATAATTGTAAATATGAGATGTACATTAGGTTTAACAAGTAATTGTAACAAATTGTGCTCTATGACACATGCAATCGTACAACTGTATCTCATAGACAGGCCAAAATTTAATTACATAATGCAATTATAATTCTGTTACATCATTTTTTAATTATTATTATTATTATTTATTACAAACTTATGCATTAGTTTGACATGTTCATGAAAATTATTTGAAATTATTGATTGTTTTATTTAAAATAATAATACAAATTTAAACAATATAAATATATTTTTATATATTGATTTATTGACTTTTATATTTTTTAATTGAATTATGTTTACTATAGTAAATAAAATCTTACATGAAATTGAAGGAATGAAAAATCATTTTAAAAAATGTAACAAAATTAAACTGACTAATGGAGTGACTGAAATTAAATTGATATTAAATAGAATGTATTAAAATTAAAATTAGCTAATAAATTCCAGAAAGAATGAAATAAAGAAAAAAAAGGGAGTTAATTTCATTTTTAAGATAAAAGTTACAGAAAATAATGACTTATAAAAATGTGAAAGAAATAAAACAACCCAGTTATAAAATATATTTTTTCTAATGATTTTATAGTTTGATAAGTTTATTAAGTGTTGACTGACATTATAATTATAGAATATATTTCGAAAATCAAAGAAAACGTGATACAAAAAATGAAAAAAAAAAAAAAAAAAAAAATTAATGACAAAAGTTACATGAAAATCATTAGATTTTCTACTAATTTCCCACAAATGAATATTAAGAATTGTTCGAAACGTGATTCCAAAAAAGTAATTTAATATTATCATCCCAAAGAACATTATCCGAACGAAATATACTGCATTCAAATTAAATTATTTCAAAGATTAACAACGTAATTAAAACGATTACTCTTATTAGATTATTAAAAATGCATTAATACAATTCTGCAATATTGCTTCATAGAGTACAATGACTTTTTATCGTTTATTTGATTAATTCAACTAAATTGGCGATAAAAGGAGAAAAAAGTGTTTAAGATTTAAAACTGAATTGAATTATAAATCAAGCATTTATTTATAATGCACGGTATTTTTAACAGTTACATCTTAACGTGATTACATTCATTATTTATTATTGGAGAACAATTTCATTTTGATTCCAACATTTTTTGTCCACTTTAAATTGAATACATAGGGACATTTTAAGCTAAAAAAGATAATAATAAAATAAAGAATAAATAACAGCAAATTTACAGAATATAAAGAGTATATTTTAATTATTGATGATTACAATAAATAATTTACTTATTAAATAAAAAAATAAATACATTATAGTTTATCCTACAAAAATGAATACAAAATATAAATAAACATTGAAATTGAGCAAGTCCTATGAACTTGCACAGAATCCCAAACTCGACACACTTTTGTCGCATGTAGATTGCATGCTGCGAAACGCGAATGGTGGCCTATACATATGTATATATATGTATATGATTGTATATAATATATATAAAATATATATATATATACATGTAGTTAGTTATGTACTAGTGCGTGGATTGTGGGTGCGCGTATGAGTGCGCAAGTGTACTGATTTTGACACGTTGATTAACGCGCCGCTACGGCTGGCAAACTGTGCACACGCTTCGGATGGGTTTTTACTTCGCGAAAATATTGTGTCGGCATAGAGACGCGCGCGTGAGATAAAAAAAACGCGCACGCTGGGAGTGTCGCTGATGTCGCTTTCAGCTCTTCTCGGGGATTCGACCCGACCGCACAGCATCCTCCACCAAGCTCGATCATCTCTTATTTACCCTCCCTTTTCATTCTTCTTCTTCTTCTTCTCTTCCCTTCGTCTTGTGTCACCTTTTTTTCATCTCTACGATTTGTAACGACGATATCTCCCGCTCAAAGCGTCACTTTCGAAAGGTATTTTCTTTTTGAAAAACCCGCCTTCAACTATTACACATGTATATATATATATATATATAGTAAATTAACATAAGTATCATATATATATATATAGATATATATTATATACATTTATACATATACATACATTTAAACAATATATTTAACATAATATATAATTTATAAGATATTTTGTTTTGAATTTGATAAATATTTGAAATATATATGAAAATAAAAAAAGTGTATATATATATGTAGATGTATAATAAAAGCTAACCTCACTTGTGGTGCGTGCGCGCTTGTGTGTACGTTTTCAATGCGCGCTGGTATTAGTGGCAATGCGTGTTGTGTGATCCGTTAGAAAGGGACGAATGAATTTAGAGAGAAGATTCGTATTCAAACATTTCGTTAGTTTTTGATCAAAATTTGACGCACACAGCTTGTAAAGTTTGCTGACAAAATGGGTGCATTTATTTGTTAACAAAATAATCAAATAAAAGCAAGGGTTGCTTGGACATTTGACTATAGTCCAACAATTTCAAGCCCAAGTGAGGATATTTCGTGACGTTTTTCTTAAACCTGCATTGAGAATTTAAAGATCCCATATGTGGATGGTGAAATTACAATCCGATGCAAATAACCTCTGTAAGCATCTTCTGACAATCCTTGTTTTTTGTTTGCCTATTATACATTTTTCAATTTATTTTTCTTTGATATGTGTATATATTTATAAATGTTGTATAAGTATGGGTCATTCTATATGAAACTTAGAGGTGGATATGAATATTCATGTGAAATAATTGTTTTATTATTCTATAATGACAATAAAATTACACGTGTTTTTATACTTTTCATTTTGAGAAATATTTGTTGGGATATCATTTTTCAAAGTCGCTAATAAATACAGTAACACGGCTTATTATACTTATTTTATTTACAATTTGTATAATCAACAAAACTAATATAATAGACATTTTCTATAATGGAATACCTTATAATTTTTTAATATTATAATAATAACATTGAACATAAATTAATTATAACCTCAAAATGTGTGTAAAATGTATTATTAACAAAATTTGAAACTAAAATGTATACACTTATTTGATTTTTAATTATAAAATTAAAATTACTTGAAATATCAATACATTTGTATAAAAACAAAATCATGTAACAATATCGCAAGGAAATAATATTTGAGTTTCTATACTATCGTCGTATCCAACGAATAAAGTCCTCTGTCGTTGCATCGCTGTAAAACGTCCCATCTTCTATATAAAAAGATAGGACATAGGCCTTTTTTTAACGGTGCATTAACATAGGACTTTATTCCCTAAATACGTCGATATGACAACTTTAATATGTAAAATTTAAGCTCATCTCACACAAATTATTATTAATATAGAATTATGGTAAAAATTCTTTTCTATGAATATTCATGTTTACACTTCTAACTTCATTTAGACTGATCCAAATATGATTTTTGGGATTTTGTCTTTCTTTTCATTCTTGAAAAGAAAAAAAAATTGTTTAAAAGAATTTATACAATTACAAATTACGAATATGTTATTATGATGATGAAATATATAATAAAAAGTGTTTCTATTCTTTATTGTGTTGTGGTAAAATTGAAGCATTATTTTTATATTGTTGGAAGGATTTTTATTTACGAATTTTTATTTACGTTTTGTCATTTTTATTTTGGTACAAAGTCACTTGAATTAAGAACACAAAATAAAGTTTAGAGAATTCTTTTCTTTTCTTTTTTTCTAAAATAATGTTAAAATTGAGGATAAGTTTCTAAAATAAAAAGAAATCATTTAAGAAATATGTGAATTTGACCTTGAAATTTTTTATTAAGTAATAACATTTTTATCTGACAAAACCGTCATATGACATTAATATATATATATATATATATATATATCATATGTCTTAAACTTAACAAATGTCCAATTATTATAGAAGAAAATACATTTTACGTCACGCGCACAGATTAATTTTTTGAAAACTACATTTACGGCTTTCATTGTAAAGTAAAATATAGTTTGCACCATGGTAAATGTTACAAAATTAATTAATTAATTAAATTAAATTATTTCCCTTGGTACAAAATATACTATAAAAATCTGTGAAGAAAAAGATTTGATTGAAGCCTTAAAAACTGTGCGTTTTTTAATTATTTAATTAATTAATTTCGGTATTTTTTTTAATTCAATAAATATTAATACTTCTAATTTTAATTGTAATTTTGCTCATTTTATCATGATTATAATACGTTATTGAATATCTTTCAATTAAATTACAGAAAAATTCAATGATGTAACAAGTCGTTTGAACGCAGAACTAATAGATATAATTAAAAATGAGTTTTCTTTGGAGAAGAAAAAAAATTGAATGATTCACGCAATTTTTTTTTTTCTAGAAAATATAATAATTGCAATTATTAGATTAAATTGTGTATTCCGTTAAATTATTAATAATTAATTGACATATCAGCAAAATTCTTATTATTGTTATTTCTGTTAAGCTAAATCAAACATCGTTTTCTTTTTCTTTCCACAGTTTTCTTCAACTTACTTTTATTCTTTCATTTTTTTCTCTACTTTTCTCTTTCTGCTTCTTTATTTCTAATCCTAGCATGACAGAACAATTTTCTCTTTAACCTTTTATTCTCACTTTTCTCGCAGAGTAACTCATTTTCTTTAAATGTAAATATCAGTCTTAAAAACGTATATATTTGCTTACGATAAACACATTTTTAAAACTTTTACTGTCTTTCTATTAACAATTTCTGAATATTTTATATTTTAAAGTAAAAATTAATCGTTACAATTTTGATTTCTATTATGTAGTTTATTTTTTATTTGAAAATTATTAAATAAGAATGAATAATAAAATTGTTCAAAATGAAAAAAGTTGAAATTTAATTCATAAATATTGAATTTAATTTAAATTTTATGTTAAGAAACAATAAATAAAAAGTATCAAAGAAAATATTTTCTGATATTTATGTTTTTCTGAATTAATTACAATCATTCATGTACATTAATTTTTGTCATTTTGCACAGAATTAAAGGATTCCTTATTTGGATATATCGAGCATGCTTCAAAGCCGCATTCATGGTCCATCATAAGGCATTTTGCAAATTCATCATCATTGACAATAATGAAAAAGACTGTAATTTTTGAGCATGTTAACAAAAAAGTTGTCACACTTAGTCCTTTAATATTTGCAAAATTATCTGTGATTGATATTTTTGTATATAAAATTATTAATCATTTTGCGTCCGAAAATATTACGATAGTTAAAACAAAAAATACTAAATACTGTAATAATAATAACTATTAACTAAGAAACTTGAAAGAAAATTGTAGATGATTTGCTTAATCTAAAAGCAAAACTGCATGTAACAGTAATTGAAGTAGAAGATTGAAAAAAGAATGAAAGAAAGTAAATAAAAAAAAAAAAAAAAAAAAAAAAAAAAATAATCATGTATCGACCATGATATATAGGACACACTGGGCGCATTGAATGTTGTGATTACGATGAATTGTTTCGGGACGAAAGAAAGATTAAAGGCGAATGGACGTTATAGCGAGAGAACAACTCGCAGAGACAGATAGTGGCGCGCAATCATGAAATGTCTTGGATTTTTCGACTGATTGCCAAACGCAAATGGATAATTGTGAGGATCTATGCTCTGTGAATTGATGGGTTTATGCTTTTCCTGCAGGAGACCCACGAGTAGTCGTTTAAACAACAAAATTTCTGAGCACATCTCGGCATCCGTAACACCCCTCCATGTTTGTCTGGAGGAACAAAGAGGACCAGAACTGGGCTCGTGTGAATCCACGGCTCGCAAGTCACGGGTATATATGCATGCCAATACTTTTCTTTTTTTTTCAACTTTCTATTCAATTATTTACAAAATTACAATATTTTATTTAAATGGATAAATAGTTTCAACTTTTTCAAACAAGCAAGTTACTGCTTATTTTTTCAATTTTACTTTAACAATGTAATAATATCAATTATATACAATATTATTGAATAAAATTACTTCTTCAATAGTTATATTTATTTGTTATCATAATAAATATATTGTCTCGTTTGATTATTGTCAATTAATTTATTTTTATATTATTTTTAGTGCAAAAGTTGAATTAAATAAGTAACAATGGAAGCTGCGTTTTGTTCTCCATTATTCTTCTTTTTTTCAAATGTATGTAGACCTTTCTTGTTCATTTATTTATTATTGTGTATTCAAATTCTATACAACTGATTAATTATTTATTTATCATTAGCTCGTGATGTTTTTCATTGATATTTGCATTGATTGACTGTATTGTTGATTTGTAAACAATAGGTCAAAGGAGGTCGACAAAATCGGGAGGACAAGGGGGAAGTTAGTAGCAGAGTGGAGATTGAATCGGGATCGGGAAGCGGGGTGGAAGAGTTGAGACAGAATCAGCCAAGTATGGCAAATACTATCAGTAACATGAAGATGACTAACCCTATAAAGGAACTCGTCAGCAAACGCAGAAAACGCTTCACCGAAGATGGATTCAATCTTGATCTCACTTGTGAGTTGACAAATTATATGTAAATGATTAAACTTAATAAACAAAAACGAAGAAAATAAGACATTTTTTGTTAATTTTACAGATATAAGAGATAATCTGATAGCTATGGGTTTTCCTGCCGAGAAATTGGAAGGCGTGTACAGAAATCATATTGACGATGTCGTTAAATTTTTAGAATCTAAACATAAGGATCACTATAAGATTTATAATCTGTAAGTAATTTTTATCGATAGTATTTATTCGTATACGATTTTCTAAATTATTGCTTAAATAATATTAATTTTATATTTGTTTAATGGCAGTTGCAAAGAGAGGTCGTATGATTGTAAAAAATTTAAGCAAAGAGTGGCTACTTATGCGTTTGACGATCACAATCCACCCATGCTGGAACTAATGAAACCTTTTTGTGAGGACGTCGATACGTGGCTTTCTCAAGACTCTGAAAATGTCGCGGTCGTTCATTGCAAGGCTGGAAAGGGCAGAACGGGGGTTATGGTGTGCTGCTATCTGTTACATAGCAGACAATTTCCCACTGCCACTGAGGCACTCAATTTTTATGGAACGAAAAGAACCCATGATAGGTTAATAGAATATATTCAATTTTGCGTTCATTTTCTCCTTAACTAATACATTTTATCATTATTTGTACTATTATTAAATACTATAAAGTTACTAGTATTTATAAATAATTCCAAAAGATGCTAATTTCAGATAATTTTTGTTCAATTTTTAATTATACACTGAATATTTAATTAATTTATTGTGCATGATTTACAGGAAAGGAGTGACAATACCTTCACAAAGGAGGTATGTTGGATATTATGCTACCCTCGTTCAAGAGGGATTGATTTATCAACCCGTCACATTGATATTAAGACAAATTAATCTGGAACCTGTACCCATATTCAATGGTGGTCAAGGCTGTGAGTATAAATAAAACATAAGCAATAATAAGAAAGGGAGACTAACAAATTGAAGGAAACATTTGATTAACATTTAAATTGAATTATTATTTATCTTTATTTCAAGTCCAAATCCAAATGTATTAATATGAAATTATTCGATTGATAAATAATTTAATGAAATAAACGTTGTATGTTCCGCATTTTAAGATTCAATAGTATATTACGCAACAAGGGAGATCATCTCCCATGTTGCGTACTATATTTTTCGTTACGAGGGAGGGAAAAAAGTCATTTTCCTAAATTTTCCTAGTAACGAAAATATTTTATTAAACTTGATATTTCATTTGTATTATCTTTACAGACCTGCATTTTGTGATATCTGAGGCTAATAAAAGGATATATAGTTCAGAAATGTATGAAGTGAGAAAAGGTATGAACTCACTGTGCATTTCTCTTCAAAGTAATATTTCTCTTACGGGCGATATTAGAGTGGACTTTTTTAATCGACCAAAAATGAAGAGAAAAGTAAGTGTATTAATTCGTTCAAATGATGAAAAAAAAAAAAAGTAAATATTCTAATCAATAATTGGATTAAATTTATTCTTATAGGAAAAGATGTTTCATTTTTGGTTCAACACATTTTTCGTGAGAGATCAAGTAACGTCCGAATATGACAATGGCGAATTACCGATAGAACGATCGACACGGGCATTGAGTTGCGACGGAACGGCTATGGAATTGCCAATGGTAACGAATCATCCGAAACCACGAACAGGCTCGCTCGCCAGTCTCGGCCCTATGCCACCCAGCTTTGTTTTAAGTATAGACAAATGGAATTTGGATGACGCACATAAGGACAAACATCACAAGTTGTATAATGCAAATTTCAAAGTAAGTTCATCATTCAACAAATCCAAATACATTTCTTGTATAAACATCAAGTAAACACAAAATAATGATTTTAGGTGAATTTATTAATGCATCGAGTGAACGGTAACATAACACAATCAGTAGCAACGAATGTGACGCGAACGAATGATGGTGTGCAACTTGGTATGGGCGGACAAGAGACACCGAGTGAGTCGAGTGAGGCCGAGAGCAGCGAGTTTGACACAACCGGCGACGAGGATGGTTGGGAATCCGGTGAGTCAACCGCCTCTTTGGTGCCGAACCACCACTCACTAAAACACGCCAGTAGCTACCACAGTACACACAGTACCACCACCACCACCACCTCCTCAACCAATCGACCGAGCGTCGTCAGTTTACGCGACGATCAAATGCGTGTCATTAAAGACAAACGCAGTCACGTGTCAAAGACACAATCCGATACCTAATCATCATACTAATTCTTATTACCTTCCCCAAAGTCTCGTACTTAAAACAAACCACTATTCGAGTCAGCTTTGTACATTTTGCATCCTTTCCCCCTATTTTCATTATCCCTCTCTACTTTTATTCTCTTTATTATTCGTATCTACTCGAATTCCTTCCCATACAAATTATCGGCTGTGTACATTCTATTTGTAGTAATATTCTGGATATTAACATTTATGCGCTCTCTTTATTCTTACTCAAAACGCAACTCAATTTTCGATATTGTTCTTCTTCTTTTTTTTTTAAATCCTTTTTTTTCATTTGTTCTTTGGATTTGTGATATAAGATTGACCTTGGTATGAAAAGGCTTGTTGACAATACATGGATCTAAATATGTTTTTTTGCGTTGTTAATTGGGTGATCTTTTTTAGTAGTCAATTTGAATGGTTGTACATCGCCGTGAATATTGTTTCAAGGTTAACATTGTGTGGATCCTCGAATAACACAAGTGCCTTGAAAGTAGATCATGAGATTGCATGTACATAATTATTATTATAGGTGGTGGTTGTACCAATTCTTTTACTTGCCATTTGATTAAGCCTTGGTCTTTCCCCCCTTTAATTTACTTGCAATCCAACGTTTTTATTGTTTGAATTTTTATCTTACTAAGAAGAGAAGGACGGGGGGGGGGGGGGTTATACGCCTAAAATTGTAAAATGATTTTTTTCTCTCTTTTTTCTCCAAGCATTTTCTATGAAGGTTATGATTATTATTTTAGTTAATTAATGTTTTTGAGTGAAGATTATTTTTTGTTTATTTCGATTAAGACTACATGTAAAGAGTATTAATGTCGAAAATTGTGTAAAATGTAATAATTAATGCCTCAACAATTGACCTAATTTTTAAGATTGATTCTGACAACTTTAGTTTAGATAAAGACAAATTTGTTTCAATATGCTCTCGTGTTAATAGCGAGTTACACGTGATTGATGAAAATGTTGCATTCAATTTGTGTGATCAACATTTATTATATAATGGACAATTGTATTTTCGCAAAAGTGTTTTTTTATTCAAATGGTATATTTGAGTTGGAAATTCAACTGAGATATACCATATCATTTTGTATGTATATACACACTGAGGGAACTTCCGAGCTATTCCGGCATGGTGCTCATCATTCTACGATAGTGTGACACCATCATGCCGCAATTGGGCCGAACCATGAAAAAATTGCATGAGCCATGCCAAAATAGCATGGCACCATATGCATTTGAAGTATGAA